>VDFB02358998.1:0-12258 GCA_007258455.2 Sequoia sempervirens
TTGTTAGTGAGAAAATAAATGATTATTGATTCATAGTTTAATTTCTCTTTGGATGGTTTCTATAGAAATCCACCGCACCACAACATGGGAATGCAAATATTTTCCTTGAAGAGAGTGATCACCTAGTCACGGTAAGTGATTATTTTGTTAAATATATCATTTTTTATAATGTAATTTCTATATAATTATCTCATTACTTATTATTGTAAAAGATAAGGCTTGATGAGGAAATAAACCTTAGGATGAGCACCGAGAGAACCCCTCAACCTCAAAGTAAACAAGTTATAGAATTATCACCATCTAGCTAATTAACAGAGGACAAGATTTGTTTTCTAGATCCTAGAGGGAAATGACTTTTGATTCCAGGGTCCTTTGTTGTATGCGTATATTACATTTTTTGGACATATTTTCTATTACATATATTTGACATTGTATGGCTATATGGGATTCTTGTAAGCCTATATGGCTATTTTATATATATTTTATACTTATATCAATATATATTGATGCATGACTACATGGGTATTCGGTTAATACAAATTTTTTTCTTCGATGGTGTCATTATTTACATTATAAATCCATGTTTCAACAGATATGAATTATGTGTATTCAAGTGTATGCTTTGCAACTTATGTGTATACTTTGTAACTTACATGTATTCCAATGTATACTTCATGATATCGTGTTTTTCATGCGTATACCTTGTATTCATGCATATACTTTGTATAAATGCATATTATGGACACCAATTTTGGTATCCGAGGGTTCTCTTGCACTTCTAGGGTTTTTCACCTAAAAGGAGAGAAATGGACCCAAAATGCTAATGTCTAAACTCAAAATTAATGTATGGTTGGATACAATATACCTAGATATGATGTCTAAATGCAACTAACTAAAAAGAAAGATGATTTATTGATGTTAAACATAAGAAATGCAAAGTTTTGGAAAATACAATGGTGTATGCAAAAACACCTAAGAATGCAAGTAAATGATAACAGAATTAAAAAATACTAGAGAGGTGTACCTGGAATATAAATTCTGATACAGAGAAGCTCTAGAATCCTATAGAGTAGATTGGAAATGTTGCCTGGGACACTTACACCAAGCTGGGCAACTCAGTCCAGTTTTGTGGAAAGTCTATCAGAATAGGAATTTTCCAAATGGGTACTTAGAAATACAAAAACCACTTTTCAGGAGGGTATGTGCAGGATCATCATGGAAAAAATAAGCCCTTAAGTGGCAAAAAATTTAGAAAAATGAGAGTTAGGAAACTTGACGTAAAAATTTGAATAAGTTATCTATATTATTTCAAAAATATGTAACAATAGAATTTGTAGAAAATTGAATTTAGTTTCTAAACTACTAGGTTTACCTTTTTTAAAAATCTATTTGAAAAATTTGAAATTTCAATGTAGTAGTACTTAAATTTCAAGGAAAAAATAAGAATTAGGTCTGTCCGAATTCACCCTAACCACAATAAAATGATAATATTTTTATAAGATTTTAAATATAAGTAGAGGACTCATGTCCTTATGTGATGCATATTTTTTTGTAATTTTTTTCCATGTAAATAATTAATTATGAATTTTTTATTACAACTTAAAAAAAAACTCATATGTCTAACCACCTTAACTTGGTCAAAACTTCATGAAATTCATTTTTTTAAATTCTATAGTATGTGAAGCATAGAATGTGATGCATGTTTTGGATTCAAAAAATGTGATACCGTTTGAAAGCTATAGATGTTTTTCAATTAGCCTATCAATTAGGACTTTAGTTGTAATTCAAATAGAAAATAAATAATAATTATTGTTTAACTTCAAAGTAAAGCATAATTTATATTGGTGGAAAGCTAAGAATATCCTTTTAAAACCCTTTTCATTTCATCAATTTTGGATTAAAAAAAGTTGTCAGCCACATACCCTACAAAAACCCATCATATCGCCACTTTTTGGCCCATCATGATCTTGCACATACCCAAGATTGGCAGTATGACTAATTTTCCATAGATGGTGACTTAGTCCACCTGGGAATCATAGGAATTCTGGGATAGGAATCTGTAGCTTTCGGTCTACACTTCCCTTCCTAATAGGTGTCTGGTTTAGAAACTACAAAAAATGGGCTAAAATTGGTCTCCAAGCTTCAATTAGGGCTTTGTTGACTTTAATGACATTTATGAATTTTTTACCACTTTTTCACACCAGATTCTTTAAAAAATTTGCATACAAGATGTGCAAACACACATGCAAAGAGGGGGAAAAGGGTTAAGAGTTAGAGTATAGGGGTTTTCCTTGGTCAAGCCCTAGATAATAAAATGAAATAAAGATAGAATGATGAATAAACAACATGAAATGTCATAAACTCACCAAATCCTTGATGTATAAATCTAAAGATATGCAATGAAGTGCTCCAATGGATGACTTGATGATGCTTAAAGTGCTTGAATGAATGTGGCTTAAAAGGAGAGGAAAAACCCTTTATTTATACTTGATTTTCCATTATTTCCTGAAAACAACACATCACAGGCCAACCTCAAGGGTAACAAAATAAAATCCCACCAAAAAATTGAAATTATTTTGATTTTTGTGCCCAATAGGACTAAGTCGCCCCAGGTGGTGACTTGGTTCCACTAGGGATATTTTACTATATGTCACAAATTAAAGTGCATTAAATAAGGTTTAATAGGACTATCCTCAAAAATGCACTTAAGTAGGGCCAGAAAGTGCATTAAGGGGTCATTTAAACATAATAAAGGGTTAATTTAGTGATGAAAAGTCTAGAAAAGCATGAGAGTTTGTTACAACTCTTTACAACACCTTTAAATAAGACTTGATAAGTGATAAAAAGATGTTATTTAAGTGAATTATAGTGAAAGGGTCCTAGAAAAGTGTGAAAGTGGGTTACAACACTTCACAACACTTTTACAAGATATCCTAGAAGTCTTAATGATTCACAAGGGTCCAAGACCTAATGTGAATGTATTGACCACATTACAACATTAAATCTAGGAAAAATCAAGACAAAGTCCATAAGAAATACTCAAGTGAGTGTAAAAATGTCCAACTATATAGTTTTTGGTGACACATTAAGCCACCACTTTAGTGAGAGGATGAACTTACTTCAAACTCACACTAAAGTAGCCCAACATGCACATCGAGAGGGATCTAAATGCACTGATGCTAGTAAGATGAGACAACAATAATAAAGAGGGATGATGAAGCCCCCAGAATAACGATCCTATGGAAAACCAAACATAAACACAAAGGAACACACATGAAAATGATGAAAAAGAATGAAAGAGAGAGAAGGAGAAAGAAAAGAGAGTCAGATCAAGCTTCCATCATTTTTCCAACCCATTGTGGATTAGATCTAGGCTATTTTTCTAGACAAAGAAATGTATACTCACTTTGGGGTGATGGAAATCATGGTTGTCTGCCAGGTGAGAAGGAACAAAAGGTGAGAAACATACACTCATAGCTATTATGCACTCACACACACAGGTGGCTATGGGGAAAAGTCATGCCTTATAATGGGCTTCTCACTCAACCATACCAAAGTTATACCTCTTGATAACTTTAATAAGGTGCCTTAAAGGAAAATATCATTTCATGCTTCATGAGACAAGAAAATTTTTGTATGCTTAGAACTCATGAACAAATGTGATGGCACTATAGGCATGCAAGATGTGTTATGAAAGGTGGCCATATAACAAATGAAAAATGCAACATGCAAAAGATGTTCAAAGGAGTCTTGTTTAGTTCATGAGAGGTCTTAGGAAACATTGTGTCTAATGTCTCCAAGAGAGGACTGATCAAAGAATATTCACAACTTAGGGGATGCAGTGCATCATATCACGCCACCAAGAGGAATGTAATATGCTAATATATATCATGCTCATGAAGGACACTACACCCAATGGCATCCACAAAGCGATAAAATGTATCGTATGAAACAAGAAGGATATACTAAGAAACACGAAAAAAAGGAAAATGCAAAATAATAATGCCAATGTATGCCCCAACTTTAAAGGAATTTCTACACACCATTTTGTGAGCAATTATTTTAAAGTAGCAAATGAAAAATGCAAAGAAAAAGAAAAAATGAGAGCCAATTTGGAAATCCCCTATGCTAGGTCAAATGTTTTTGAGTAAGGCTTATTCATGCAAATGAAAAAAGAACAAAAGAAAAAGGGTTTTCTCCCAAAAAGGAACACACCAAACACATAAGGGATCTATAGATTTGGGGTCAGTCTGTTCTTTGTTGCAATGTTTTGATTAAAGAGCTCAGAACTGTCATCATTCCCCAAATACACATAGAATTGGAAGAATGACACAAAGAGACCAAATAAAAAAAAAAAAAAGATCCATTTTAGGTCAACATGGAAGAGACATATGATGTCTCAATGCTTTGCATCATCCCAAAAATGAAACACAAGAAAAATGAAAAGGAAAGGAAAAGATTTTGGCTCAACATGAAGGAGAAATTTCAGTCTCAATGCCTTGCATCATCCCCGAAAGGAAAAAACAAGCAAAAGTAAAATACATGTGAAAAATAAAAGGAGCCTTTTGGATCAACATGGAAGAGACATAGGGTGTCTCTATGATTTTTTTCATCCCCAAAAGGAAAACAAAAAACAAAGCAAAAAATAAAATGGAAAGTCCTTTTGGGTCAACATGGAAGAGACATAGGGAATCTCAATGCTTTGCATCATACTCAAAAGGAAACACAAAACAAAGCGATATATGATATATAGAAGAATGAAGGTAAAAATAGAAGAATGTCATGAAGAGATAACATCAAATGGAACATCACGGGGGAACATGCTTCACATGTACAAACACAAAAGAAAAAGAAAAAGAAAATACAAAATGCTAGTAAGGCGGATGCAAGTCAACCGTCAAGCAAGTCATCCACCTGCCAATCATGTTTGGGATGTATCGAGGGCTAGAAACTAGCCAAAGGGACAAGTACAAGTGTCAAACTAGGGGAAGTGATAGGTTCTACACTTGTCATAGGAGGGTGTTGCCACAATAATGGGTTACACTTTTTGGGACATCCTAATTTTTGCCTGAAATCACATATTTTTAGAAAATACAATGATTTATGACTTTAAAGGTTCCATTTAAGTTATTTTAATTAAAGAGGGATTGATCAAACCCCCTTAGATCAAACCCCCTTGGATAGAACCTTGTTAGCTTTAAACCATACCTATAATCGAGTCTCCTCTACACCTATCAAAATGCTGATAAAAAACCACTTTTGATTTACCTTTTGGGTGATCAAATGAATTCATTTAAAATTTATTTTTTGTAAGCCTGTAGCCCTTATTATAAGCTTCCCAAAAAGTATAATTTTAAATATGTTTAATTTGATTATTATATTTATTTTTTATCTCTTTTGAATGTAGGAATTTGAGGCGACCTTTGGTGGAAATGGTGGGGCTTTCTTGCACTGGAGACCAACAACCAGGTTCAAACCCATGGGGTCTCTCTCTCTACAGCGTCAACAAGTGGTTTGTTATTTACCCTCCTATTAGGGAGGCTCCTTGGTGGCTGGTGGGGCTTCTTGCCTGTAGTGCCAACAACCAAGGCCCAATATTTTTTAAATTTTTGGGGGACCCTAGCTTTCCCTTGGCTAAATATTCTTCTTGACTCTGGCGGTCGCGAGTTCTAGTCTCCCCACGTCAGATCGTGTCACGTGTCGGCGGTGGCGGTCGCGTTAAAAAAATTTACAGAATTACAGATTTATGAGGGGTTTGCTGCAGATTTCTAAAAAAAAAAAAAAAAAATGTAGAATTTCAATGAAAATCAAGTTCTTTATTTCACACATATGAAAAAATAGAAAAATAGAGAAAAAAATTCTAAAAAATACATGTCCACTAGGTATTGATGTCCTTATTCCAACAAAAAAAAATAAGTTAATTTAAATGAATGCAAAAAAAGTTAGGCATGCCAAGTACACCTCTGTCCAAATTATAATTACGTGACTTGAAAAATTAATTAAAAAAAATATGAAACAAAAAATTATGAAAAATATTCATCCCCTAGATATTGGTGTGAAAAAATTGTATTTTAAAAATTAGAATTTTATTGTATCTATAAAAAAAGTTACGTGGGCCGAAGTAAACATCACTTTTTAAAAATGCTGATTAGTATAAAATATAAGTTATTAAAAATTACATAAAATGATTCACAATTTATTTTTTAATTTTTTTAAAAAAATATAATTAGAATCTACACAAAATATCTAACAAATAAATAGTTTGATTCACCTTCAAAACCTTAATGGTTTAGCTACTATAGGTGTAAGAACGTGAATGTCTAGTGAAAAATCCTGATTTTAATGTCAAGTTTGGCCAAAAATTGTAACCCATTATTGTGGGATTACCCAGGATATTTTTCATTTAAGCTCATGGAAGAGGAAAATAAAGTATTCAAATCATTTTGTACCTCTTTATCTATTTTAGTGATCTCATCATTGTCATCCAAATTAATCACAATAGGAGGACAGATGACAATGTCCAATGAAGGGTGGATCACAAGTTGTGGTTGTTGTATTGGATCATTTTTCTATGATTGGGGAGGAGGGTCATCATGCATTTCTTTCCTCAAGTGCGGATTTCAATTTTCTTTGTTTTCTTCACTTGGTAATTGGCAAGCAAGGGCACAACATCTATGCCTACACTCCCTAGCTCCTTTATTTCTTTTGGTTTCATTTTCAAGTTGTTCTTGTGAAGGATCAGGTTTATCAACCATTGGTTTCTTGTCTTCCTCAAGGAGAGGAACAAAAGGAACCATGGAAGGTTGTTCATCCACTTTCTCCATTGCTTTATAAACTTATTTTATACAAGGAGGTATGATGGAGTTATTATCATTATCTCTTGGATGTTTGTACGATCTGGGAGAGGTTTCGGGTGTTGGTTAAGTTTGATGGGTTGGTTCTTGTTTAGGTTGCAACATTTTTTCATCTAGGATAGGAGTGTTAGAAGTGGACGGGGATGTATTGCAGAGGGACAATTCAGAAAATTTATTTTCTTTAAATTGTTGGTAAGCAATGAAAAAGAAGTCTTTGCAAGGTGTTATGGGTTCCATAGGCTCAAGCCAAAAGGTTTCTAAGGAGAAGTTTTCTTTAGAAGACAAAGGGTTAAATCCACTATTGTGAACAGTAAATATGTCAGTGTCAAGCAAAAACTTTAAACATTTGTGTATGATCGAAGGGAAAACTTTCATTTAGCAAAGCCATGCATGGCCTAGCCATAGACAAAGCTAATCTGATTGTGGGATAATGGAGAATGTAACATCCACTATCTTACGCCCTATTTACAATAGAAGAATGATTGATCCTATCGTAGGTCAAGAAAAACCATTTTGTGCTTTGATCCATGCTCTTGGTTTTTCATAATCATCTTGATAAAGATAATGTAATACCAAAAATTCCTCAGTGATCATATTCTCCCCACAAGCAAGATTTATGAGTATCCCATTAGTGGGCATATCATAAATATGGTCGGCTATGTAAAGAGGACCATCAGGAAGATTTGGAAGGATTTCCTTAGGAGAAAAAGTAATATCAAGAGATTTCTTAGGTTGGCCCTTACGAGGGATAATGTCTATCACACCTACCATATCATTCATAAGATTAATAGAAGTGGTATGTGGAATAGGATTAGGATGTTCAATAGTTGTATGAACATTCATCACATCATTGTTTTGAGTTTCACTAGCTTTGACAAAGGACACATTGTGCTTGGGAATCAGATTGGTAAAAATTTGCAAATTTTGATTTGGTGGGCAAACATAATTATTTCCTTTATTTGAAATGGATAGATGACCATAATCAATGAGTTCTTGCACTAGGTGTTTAAGACGCATACACTGTTCTATGTTGTGTCCATTTTTTCTATGATAAGGGAAATAAGTGTTAGGTTGAAAGGTTGGAGGAAAAGGCTTAGTAGTATCCAATGGTTTAATAGTAGGTAAAGTAATCATTTGTTGTTGTAAAAGTTGGGACATGGTGTTATGAAGAGTTTCTAGAAAAGGTGTAAATTGTTGTTGAGGATCTCCATAATTATAAGGAATCATGGCTTTAACAACGACTACTTGGTTGTTGACAGATTGAGTTGGTTGTTGAGGGGGATTGAACTGTAAGAACCCTTTTTTTTTTTCTAAATGGTTGTGAATTGTTTGAAGTGCCATGTTAAAATTTCTTGAATCAGCTAGAAGTGGACTTGGCATCATGAGAACTAATAAAATTGTGATAGTCACAAAGGGTTGTACACAAGTGCATAAAGAAGGGAAATTCCATCATTGTGAGTTTATCTTGTAATTGAGTTTGTAAGTTTTCAATAAACATCTTTTGAAGATGTGGATCTGGAATCTTGACATCGAGTTGGGCATAAAGTGACTAATAGCGTGAGATGAAATCAATTACTTTTTCATCCACATTTTGTTTTCATCTCATTAAATCAGCCAATGTCTTATTTGGAGTCATAGGCACTTGAAAATAACTTATGAATGCATCAACTAGTTCATTGAATGAACAAATTGAATTATTTGGTAAGGATGAAAACAACTCTAAGGCAATGTCTTTTAAAGTCCTAGGAAATAGTTTGTCTAATAGTTTATCGTCAAGGAAAAATTTGTTGCATAAGGTTGTGTAAGCATTAACATGATTAGTAGGATTGCCCTTCCCACCATACTTCTCAAATCTAGGAATTTCTATTCCTTGCAACATCGGTGTTCGTAATATTTCTAGAGATAATGGGCTGCTACAAACATAATAGGTAGGTTGTCCATTCTGGTTTTGGTTAATGGTGGATATTTTTTTTTGCATGGAGGAGACAGTTTGGAAAAGTTGTGTGGTGAGAGGGTTAGTGTAAGTGGTATGAGGTGGAAGGGAAAGTGGTGGAGTGTACGTAGTGCTAGGGCAAGTGAATGGAATGCTAATAGATGGTATGGTGGAAGAGGAGAGAACATGCAATGCCACATAAGAATTAGGAATGCGAGTAGGAATAGTTGAGGAGGGTATCACATTACTAATAGATTGCATGACTGTTGCGTCTTGGGGAGTGGTGTAGGTGGGTATGGATGCTACTGTTGAAGGAGGAGTATTAAGTCCACCTTGACTAACCATAGTGTATGTTGGTTGAGATGTACTAGAGGTAGAAGGAATATGTTTATGGTATATCTCAATAATTTTTTTCATAACATCTAAGCCTTCATTACATTCAAGTAGACGATGAATGATGTCTATAGTAGGAATTGCAATGGCTGAAATGTTTTCAAGACACATGTTTTTTTGCAGATGTGCTAAATCCTCATGAATGTTAATAATTTTTCCTTGCAAAATATGATTGTTTTGTGTTTCAACTTTCATGTTTTTGGAAGTAAAATAATTGCTAAGGATAGGATCCATGCCTATTGTACTAGTTTCAATACTAGGATTGGAAGAATTACACAATCCAAGAACCGAAATGAGTGTATTATTATGGGATAACATAAGTCTTGAGCTTCTTCTCACTAATTTATTAGCAATAGGACACCAAACACTCATACAAAGTAAACTAAGAGCAATAAAATGACAATAACTACAATTCAAGAAATTGTAACAGTAATGCAATAGCAAAAAATAAAAATGTAGAAAATGTGTAGAAAATGCTAGAAATTACAATGCAAAATGCCCAGAAAGACTAAGTCGCCTAATGTGGTGAATTAGTCCTAGTGATTATTCTTTTTTGATTTTTCAAAAAATTTAAATGCAATTTGATGTTTCTCAAATGCACAGATGTAGCCATAGTATAAAAATGCATAATTTTGTTGTTTTTCAAATGAAATATATTGCAAAAATGCAAGCTATATGACATTTTCACTAATGCAATTTTTAAAACCCTTGGATGCAAATTTAAACAATGCAACACCTAATGAAATATAGATACAAGTTAAACCTAGGATGCAAATGCACTTGAAATCAAAAAGAAAAATTTCAAAAGTTAGGTTCCCCAAAATGTGGACACCAATTTTGGTATCCAAGGGTTCTTTTGCACTTCTAGGGTTTTTCACTTAAAAGGAGAGAAATGGACCGAAAATGCTAATGTCTACACTCAAAATTAATGTATGGATGGATGAAATATGCCTATATATCATTTCTAAATGAAAGTAACTAAAAAGAAAGATGATTTATTGATGTTAAACCTAAGAAATGCAAAGTGTTGGAAAACACAATGGTGTATGCAAAAACACCTAAGAATGCAAGTAAAAGATAATAGAATTAAACAAGACCAGAGAATTACACTTGGAATATGAAGTTTGATGCAGAGAATCTCTAGAATTATGTAGAGTTGAATGGAAATGTTGCTTGGGAAACTTACGCCAAGCTGGGTGACTTAGTCTAGTTTCATGGAAAATCTGCCAGAATAAGAATCTACCAAATGGGAACCCCAAGATAAAGAAACCACTTTTTTGGCTTGGTAGTGGGACTAATTCATCACAGATGGTGAATTATTCCACTTGAGAATCTCAGGAATTTTGGAACAAGAATTTGTAGCTTTCGGTTTGCACTTCCCTGATTGATAGGTGTCTGATTTAGAAACTGTAGAAAATGAGATGAAATTGGTCTGCAAGCTTCAATTAGGGCTTTGTTGACTTTGATGGATTTTTTACCACTTTTTAATGCCAAATTATTTAACAAATTTGAATACAAGACTTGTAAACACACATGCAAAGAGGGGGGAAAGGGGTAAGGGTTAGAGTATAGGTGTTTACCTTGGTTAAACCCTGATTTGGTAATTGAACCTTAGATAATGAAATGAAATAATGATAGAATGATCAATAAACAACATGCAATGTCATAAAATCACCAAATCCTTGGTGTATAAATCTAAAGATATGCAATGAAGTGCTCCAATGGATGACTTGATGATGCTTAGACTGCTTGAATGCCTGATAATTGCTTGAATGAATGGGGGTTAAAATGACAGGAAAACCCATCTATTTATACTTTATTTTCCATTATTTTCTAAAAATAACACATTGTAGGTTGAACTTAAGGGTAAGAGAATAAAATCCCACCAGAAAATTGAAATTACTTTTATTTTTGTGCCCAGTGAGACTAAGTTGCCCCAAGTGGTGACTTGGTCCCACTAGGGCAATTTTACAGGGTATCAGAAATTAAAGTGCATTAAATAAGGTTTAACAGAAAAGTGTGAGAGTTTGCTACAAATATTTACAACACTTTGAAATAAGACTTGGTAAGTGATAAAAATAGGTTATTTATGTGAATTATAATGAAAGGGTCTCAGAAAAGTGTGAAAGTGGGTTACAACACTTCACAACACTTTTACAAGACATCATAGAAGTCTTAATGATTCTCAAGGGTCCAAGAACTAATTTTAATGTATTGACCACATTACAACATTATATCTAGGCAAAATAAACCCAAATTCCATAAGAAAGACTCAAGTGAGTATAAAAATGTCCAACTATACATTTTTTGGCAACACATATATACTATGTATTTATTTGTATACTTCAAGGCTTACTTGTATTTGAGTACTTAGGCTTCACTTATTCACATGTATGCTTCACTTATTCATGTGTATACTTATTAATTGGTCATCCCTAACATTTATCGTTGTTGTCCTTAATGTTTTGTCTTTAATATTTATTAATTGATGCTAAATTCCTTTACTAGTTGATGCTAAACAAATTTAATATTTGAAAAAATGATTCAACAATGATTTATCATTTAATTATGTTGTAATTCAATATGCTATCCAAGGAATAATTTAAAAGGGATAAAGCTAGGAGGAGAGGGAAGATAACTAGATAACTAGATAACTCTCCCCCTCTCTCTCAATTCTCTACCTCCCACCACCTTTCCCTCTCTCAAGTCTCTCTCACTCACTCCCTTTATCTCTCTCCCATCTCTCTTTCTCCCACTCCATCTTTGTCCCACTCCCTCAAATATCACTCCCACCCTACCTAAATAATTCCCTCTCATTCTAACCCCCTCTCTCCCACTCCCTCTTTTTTTCTCTCTCCCTCTCTCCAACTCCCTCTCTCACACTCGCTCTCTCTCTCTCTCTCACTCCCTCTCTCTCCCTATCTCCCAGGCTATCCCTCTCATCCCCATTTTGTCTCAGGTCTTTCCCTCTAGCACCCTACCTAGGTAATTCTCTCTCTCCCTCTATCCCTCCCACCCTACCTAGATAATTAAATCTCACTCCAACCTCCCTCTCTCTCTCTCTCAGATTTCTTTATC
>VDFB02358998.1:18893-60696 GCA_007258455.2 Sequoia sempervirens
TCAACCCTCAACCCTTAAACAACCTACATTCTACCCTCAACCCAATACCCTAAAACCTCAAACATATAGGTCCTCAACTCTATACCCTCAATTCTCAAGCCTCTACCCTATACATTGGATCCTCAACCCTCATCTTTCTCTATCCTTCCCTCCTCTTCTCTCCTTCTCTCTATCTTACTTATCCCTCCATCCCTCCCTCTCTACCCTAATACCTCAACTCGATACCCTCAACCCTTAAACCATTCAAAACCCAACCCTAAATCCTCAACCATCAATCCTTAAACAATAAACCCTTAAACCCTCTACCCTATACCCTCAATCATAATCCCTCAACCCTTAGACCCTTAAACACTCAACCCTATACCCTCTATAATATACATTAAAGCTTGAACCCTCAATTATCTACCATCTACTCTATACATTGGATCCTCAACCATAACTCATTTCCCATATACCCTAAAACCTATATACTCAACCCTATATCCTCAATCGTCAACCCTAATCCCTCAACCCTAAATCCTTAAACCCTATGGCAATAGAAATTGTACTGCCTTATTGGAGATAGTACAATTCCTTACCTAATTTGGACCTATTTTGGTACCCTTGCATTAATTACCCTTTAATTCATCATTAATAGGCTCCTAAGACCCATTATTTTTTATCTTAACTCTTATTTCAGCTAAAAACCTGACAAAATCATATAAAACATCAAAAATATAAAAAACCCACCTCAAAAATATAGGGCGGGACTCATTCACCACCTTGGAAAATGAGTTCCCCTAGGGGGGACCCATTTTCCACCTTGGGTGAATGAGTCCCATTTAGGGATTTTTAAAGTTTTGAATGAAAAAAAACACCTTTTTAATTCAAATTTTTGGTTGATGCTGGCCTTTGAGATCTAAATAATGGTAAATTAGGTGTTAATTCCTATGTAATCAAGCTTTTAAGTCATTATTTCATCCTGATAAATCTAAGCAATCATTTTTCAATAACAATTTCAAGAGACAAGCATTAAGAATCTTCAACCATTCTTCCACAAGAGCATTCAAGTTTCAAAAGCAAGAAAAGTTGAAGTCTTGGAGCAACATTAAGGTTTTTTTATAGGTCTTCAAGCTCACTTTCATCCAAGATCTAGCATTTTCAAGGGTTGATCATGTTTGTCTATGGTGAATCATGATGACTTCTAGGTTGGGGAGATGCAAGTAGACCAAACTTAAGGGCTTGTTTCCTAAGTGATTCCATCCTCCATTATCACTCTACATTCAGCCTAAGGAAGGTACACGCATCATTAGGGATCATTTGGGTGATTAGAGATCTTTCAATGTGAGTCATTCATCTTCACGTTTCCATTCATGCATCATATTCTTACACATTAGAATAGGGTTGCATTGTGTTTCAGATTTCCTAGTCTTAGATACACTTTAGGCTAGGGTTTATGTTCACATTTACATGCACATTTCATTGTTTCTATAAAGGTTTAATTACCAAACCATGGTTTTGACCGAGGGAAACCCCACATAAGCAAATCAAGTCTATATTCTATTTTGTAGGTTTTTTCACAAATTCAGATCCAAAAATCAATTGGGAGAAATGAGTAGGTGTTGAAGTGTAGATCAGAAATTTGAATTCCCAAAAAAGCGGAATGACACTGATTCACTAGAAGTGGAAAATGAGTCTGACTATAGGTGATTTTTTCAAGATTTTGTAGATTCAGATACCCTTTTGTCAAAACCCTGTTCCTGTGCAAAAACTCAGTTCTGGGACTGATTTGACCAGATTGGTGAATGCATCCCATTAGGTTAAAAGTTCAAAAAAATTAGCATTTTCGAGTTCATCCAAGTCTGGTAGATTCCCAAGTGCATACAATTCATCTTACAACTTGTTTTTTCTATTTTATATGCGATTTTAGGTCATTTAATTAAGGTTTGCATTGAATTAGGGTTTATCATTGCATCTTATATTACATTTGTCATTCCAAGCCCTAACTTGGTAGTAAACCCCTCATTATTTTATAACATCCCCTAGGCTATCCCTATTGCAAGATCTCTTTCTATTTTGTATTAAAATATCTAGGATTATTCTTGAGTGGAATAGTTGAAAGTGGGTGTGCTCTATGTCCTAAGCCATACGATCACACTCATCCCCCATTTTCAATGGTTCCACACCCTAAACCTCATCCCTTAACTCTTAAACCATTAAACCCTCAAATCTTAACCCCTCAGCCCTTAAATGCTTAAAACCTCAACCCTCTACCCTATACATTGGAACCTCAAATATAATCCCTCAACCTATACCCTCAACCCCTATCCCTCTCTCTCTATCTATCCATCTCACCTATCTCTCCCTCCCTCTCTCCCAGCCTCTCTAATTGTCTCTATATACCCTCTCTCTCTTTCTATGTACTTCTTTCTCAATCAATCCATACAACTCTCTCTCACTCCCTCTATCTCTGTCACACTCCCTCTCTCTCTCTATCTCTCTCCCTCCCACTCCCTCTCCATCACTACCTCTCTTTCACACTCCCTCTCTCTCCCTATCTCTCAAGTCTCTCCCTCCCACCCCCTCTCTCCCAGGTCTCTCTCTAGAAACCTACCTGGTAACTCTCTCTCTCTCCCCCTCTCTCTATTCCTCCAACCCTACCTAGATAAGTCCCCTCTCATTCCAAACCCCTCTCTCACACTCCCTCTCTCCTCCCTCTCTCTCAGGTCGCTCCCTCTCCATACCCTCTCCCTCTCTCATGTCTCTCACTCCCTCTCTCTAACTCCCTCTCTCTCCCACTCTATCTCTCTACCTATCTCTCAAGTATCTCCCTCTCACCCCCCTCACACTCTCAAGTCTCTTCCTGTGGCACCCTACCTATATAACTCTCTCTTTCTCTCCCTCTCTCTCCCCTCTTTCTCTCTCAAGTCTCTCTCTCCCACTTCTCTCTCTCTCCTTCTATCCCTCTCACTCCAACTCCTCCCCCACTCCCTCTCTCTCAAGTCTCTCCCTTCCACCCCCTCTCCCTCTATTAGGTATATCTCTCACTACCTCTCTCCATCTCTCTCTCTCTTAGGTCTCTCCCTCCTTCTAAAGACATACATACATACATACAAGTACACATACATATATACAAGCATACATACATGCATACATGTCATCCAACCGTACATACATACAAAAATATATATAGATATATATACATGCATTTAATAGACTAGCATTTAACACAAAGCAATACATAACACAACATGTTATAATGTGCTCATGTTATGTCTTTCTAGGAAAGTCTTGGGCACAAATGAAAAAACATGCTAAAAATATGAAATAACATGAGTGCATTATAATCCACTTGTATTATATCATGTTTTGGGAATCCCCAAGCTTTAGGATTGGTATTTGCTTTGGAATACCAAACCAAAGGCTTAGAGTGCCTTCCCAATGTCCAAAGACATGTTTTATAAATTCTACAATATTCCACATAATCATGTTCATGCTAAGCATCAAGTTTCCACATGTTTCAATGTTGAACAAATTGAACACTTGGGTAATGTTAGGCTCTCTCTTAGCTATCTAATGATGTATTTTTTTCACATTTTGAAAATGTTAAGCCTTTGATCTATAATTTAATTTATTTTTATGTCTATTTTTTGGTAAAAACCAATGTTTGGTTATTTTTTGTTATAAATTAACTGTTCATAAAAATTTCAAATAAACTACATTTTTAGAAACTATACTCCATTCTACACATTAAAAAAATATTTTCAATTAGTTTTCAAAATTTATATTGGCAACACGACCAAAATTATGTTTTTCAGGAGGTGTCCACTTTGAAAATTAGTAAAAAATAAATATTTATTAAAATATTATTAGAAAAATTAGGCATAAACTACATATTGTTAGCTAATTTCTCACTAAAGCAATTTTAAAATAGTAAAAAAAGGTTAATATTTTGAGGGAGCCATAAAAGTTTCTATGTTATGTTTTTTTGAAAAAGACAACACCAATTTCTTTAGCCCCCTCTTTTCAACCCCTTAATCTCTACGATTTAAAAAAAAAATAGTAGTTTAGAAAGTAGACTCAGAGCACTATGATCCTTGTTTATTTTTCATCTCAAATTTTTGATTGTAACTATCCTTAATTTCACATCCAAGGTCAATATTTCCTGATTTTAGAAAAAAAGTGGCCACTTAAGATCCCTTTTTGGCACCCCATATTTTTGTGCTTAACCTTTACTTCTTTGTCATGAGTTTTCTTAGGATTAGCTTGATATCTAGCAACCAAACATACTAGATGCATAATATTAGGTCTAGAAGTATTCGAGTATAATGAATCTCCAATCATAGACCTATAAATATTTTGATCAACATTAGATGACTTATCAATCATTCTCAAGTGACAACTAGTAACCATAGGAGTACTTATTGGTTTGGAATCCTCCATGCAAAAATTCTTCAACTTCTCTCTAACATAAATAGCTTAATAAATAAAGATACCATCGTCTATTTAAAATATTTGAAGACCAAGGAAGAAAGACAACCAACTAATTATAAACATCTCGAACTCTTTCTACATCTCCTCCACAAACCTCTTCAACATATCATTATCTCCACCAAAGATGATATCATCAACATATAAAAAATATATCAAAATATTGTCTTCCTCAACATTAATGTAAATATTACTATCTACAATACCTTTCTTGAAACCTTGCTGAAGTAAGTACTTATCTAGCTGAGCATACCAATCTCTAGGATTTTTATTGAGTCCATAAAAATCTTTATTGGGTATGCACACCATATCCAAATCTTCTAATAGTTGGAAACCATTTGGCTTCTCAATGTAGACTTCTTCTAAATCACCATTCAAGAAGGATGACTTGAAATCTAACTGATAGACCTTGAAATTTTTGTGAGAAAAAATACAAGAAACATCTTGATTTCCTCCATTTTGGCTATCAAAGAAAAAGTCTCCTAAATAAAACAACTTCAACTTGTGAATAAATGTTACATACTAATCTGGATTTTTTCTTCACTGCTTCACCATCTTCATTAATCTTTTTGAAGTCTTAGGGATATTTTTTGATTCTTGGTCCTTCTCTTCTTTCTCTCCTTCTTTCTCTTCTTCTTCTTCTTCTTCATCAATGTAAGGAGGTATATCAGATACAAAAACCTTTGGTTCTTGTGATATTTGACACAAATCTTCATCTACCTTTATATTTATGCTTTCAATCATCTTTCCTAATCTCTTGTAGCATCTATATACCTTGCTTCTAGTTGAGTAACCAAGGAAAATCCCTTCAACACCCCTTGAATCAAACTTTCTGAGGTCTTCTTCATCTCTCCTAATGTAGCATTTTTTTTCCAAATATCTTGAAGTATCTCACTATCCCATTCTATTGTGGAGTCCTAGGAGCAGACAAATGTCTCATAATACCATGATCTTCACAAAACTTTTCAAACTCATTTGAAGTAAATTCACCTCATCTATCATATCAAAGGGGGAGTATTTCACATTATGTATATGAGATATATGCTATGATTCATGTCGTGGCTTGGTATCATATACTAATGGAATGGTATCATCTAGAGAAGATAAATGACAAGAATATAAAATATTGATAACATGGACCCATTAAGGAGATTATGAATTTTGACTTCATGTTATGACTATGTTAGGTAGAGTGGTGATTAAGTGGTAAATAGGGTTCATCAAAGTGAAATGAATCAAGATAATGAGCCACTATTTTTTTCCACACTAAAAAATAAAATTCATGCAATTATGAGGGCCAAAAGATGTAAATAACAATCATAAACTAACCCTAGCTATTATAGCAACTATGAGAGGAGTTTTAAGAGCTTAAAATGGTGTCTACCTTGCTACAAGAAGCTTGTTTTTAGGGCACAAAGGACTTAGTCGCCTTTAGTGGCGAATGGGTTTCTGTTATGATTTATAAAACTAAGATCTAGGTTATTTTCCTTAATGTCTGCACTCTCAAATCCTTGGTTAGCTCCCAAAAACCTGTAATAAATTTTATAGCTTCAGTTCTTCATTCTTGCACTATAAAGATCAATCTTGCAACTTGAAAACTTTGACAGTTTTGCTCTAAACTTCTTCTCCACTTGACCTTCAACCTATAAATATGTAAACACACACTCAAGGGAAGAAAAAATTGTTTATTGTTAGTGAATAGGGGTTTTCCTAAGTCAAACCCCATTTAGGTAATTAAACCAAATGATGCAATAAGGAAATTGAAACATGAATTATGAAATGATGCAATTTTAATACCTTAAAAGTTGTCTTGGAAGATAAATTTGTAATCTAACATGTAGTGGCCATGAAGAATATATATCTTGATCTCAAATAAGATGTAAATAATTCTTGAAAGTAGGTCTCCAATGCTACATCTACTATCTTAGCTCAATAACACATAGGAATGCACTAAACCATTTTCATGATAAAAAAATCTTGAATTTTTGCAATGAAATTTGATAATCTACCTTAGAATTCCTTTCAAAAATCTCTTTAAGTTCTTTATAATTCTCTCTTGAAGTTGCTTGATCTTGTTAGGAGAAACAATGTGAATTAATCCCATATTTATACTAAATTAAGAGATTAACCCCAAGATTCAAACAATTCAAGTCGACACCAAATCTGGAAACAATAATTATTAAAATCCTACCAAAATGAAATTCAAAAAGGGGGTCCTCATTAAGGGAGGACTCATTCGCCACCTAGGGAAAATGGGTCCTGGCACTATTTTCTAGGACCTTGCCTTCGGGGAATGAAAGTAAATAAAAAATCCATGTAGAATCTACAAAAGAAAGGGGGTTCCTATAGAGGGAGGACCTACTCGCCACCTAGGAAAAATGGGTCCTAGCACCAATTTCTAGGACCTAAAATTTTCCCAATTAAATGTTATGTAATTTGAATTATGGGTTTTGGGATGGATCTTGTGGAGGTGTCACAAATAAGGCTTAAATTTGAATTAAAGGGGCTAATTAACTCTAATTAACCATAATTAATTAATGAGACCCTAGATAAATGTGAAATTTCGTTACAAGACTTTGCAACACTTAAAAGAGGGTACAAATTAACTACATTTTATTAAAAAGGAACCCAAGATCAATATGGATGTGTTACAACACATTACAACATTTGACCTAGGAAAAATTATGTTAATTCAATGATAATTATTCCCAAAAATCAAGGAAAATGGACACTTTTTCTGTTACTACATTTTTCCCCCACTTTAGTGAGAGGATGACCCCATGTCAAAATCACACTAACGTAGACATTCAAGGCACTTAAGTGTACAAAAATAGAAAAGATACATAATCATACCCTATCAAAGGCCAAGAAAATTAACAAAAGGATCAAGCACAACCATTCTGATGTGATGTGGAATGGGGTTGTTTGTCGATAACATATACTGCTCACTCTGGGGTAGTGGAACCTTAGTCTGTCCACTAGGTGAGTTGTTCCAAATATGGGTATGATCACTCTGGGGTAGTGGAACCTTAGTTTTTCCACTAGGTGAGTTATCCCGATGAGGTGGAAAATGAGAGAATCATATTAGCCTCTCATACCATACTGAAGTTATCCTCTTGAAATTTTTGATAAGGCACCATAATGTAATGCTTTTGTAATTTCATGTATGTATTTTTTTGTTAAAGGGGAATTCTCTTTGTTCATATAAGGTCTTCTTAGGGGGCATTATGCCAAATGTCTCCAAGAGAGGAAAAATCAAGGGTGTTAGATCATCACTCATGGGATGCCTCGTTTGCATCATACCATGAAGGTAGATCATACACTCTTGGAGGACATCAAATCCAATTAAACCACCAATAAAATGACACATCACAAGAAAAAAGAAAAATCATGCCATGAAATAAGCTGAAAGATTTCATCGATCTATTCTACCACTTTAAAGTGGTCGCTACACCATTACTGTGAGCAATTTCTGTAAAGTATCCAATGTTTTTCCTAAGACATGAGATATTTCCTTGGAAAAACCTATTCCAAGTCATATGTTTCCAAAATAAGCTGCATCATGAAATAGGAATGAAGGGTTTCCCCCACAGATACATAAGGTATCTATGGATTTGGGTTCAGTATATCTTTTCTAAAATATTGTCATTGAGTATGAAACTATCAGTGTTCCCCAAATACTCATAGAACTAGAAGAATGACAAAAAGAAAAAGCCTTTCGAGTCAACATGGAAGAGACCTAAATGTCTTGACACCTTGTGTCATCCCAAAAAGGAAAATAAAATAAAAAAGATAAAGATAAAGAAAATATTTTGGGTCAACATGGAAGAGACATAACATGTAAATGTCTTGATGCCTTGCATAATCCCAAAAAGGAAAACACAAGACAAATGAAATGATCATGACATACAAAAGAATGGAAGGTACATATAGAGGAATGTAAAAAAAGAGAGAGATACATCAAATAAAACAACAAGGGGGATCACATTATGCACACGAAAACATGAAAATGCAAAATAATGGCAAGGCACATGCGATTCAACCTAAATTACATTGTCTGCATCCCAATCTCGGTCATTATAAATGGAAGACAACTAGCCAAAGGGATGAGAGAAAGTGTTGAACTAGGGGAGACACTAGGTTCAACACTCTTTTTAAGGATATTTTTCATTTAAATTCATAGAAGAAAAAAAATGTATTTAACTCATCA
Source organism: Sequoia sempervirens (assembly GCA_007258455.2). Lineage (NCBI taxonomy): Eukaryota > Viridiplantae > Streptophyta > Pinopsida > Cupressales > Cupressaceae > Sequoia > Sequoia sempervirens. The sequence continues at coordinate 27,574 of VDFB02358998.1, forward strand.
TGCACTTCTTCATCAATCTTTGCAATGTCAATGTCATTATATAAATTTATCACAATAGGATGTTGAATGACAATTTCCATGGAATGTTCTTGTTTATGTCATGGAGAGGGCATAGAGTCATCATGCATTGATTTAGGTATGCTCATATTATAATTTTCTGTGTTGTTCTTGTCTTCTTGATTTTGTAATCTACGAGCAATAGTATTTCATCTATGCATATGCTTTCTAGCACTTCAATTTCATTTTAATCTATTGTAAATTTATGTTTGTGTAAGAGCGGGTTTATCAATCATAGGTTCCTTCTCTTCCTTGGGAGGAATAGAAGAAACAATAGTAGGTTGTTCAACTACTTCCTCTTTGATTTTGTAAACTTTTTTTATTCTAAGAGGGACAACATGATTGTTTGTGTTATCTTGTGGTCTCTTGTAGGAAATTGTGGGAATTTTTCCTATAGGTTGCTCTTTTATGTTTGGAAGGGATTTTGATTTGATAATTGCTTCATCAGGGATAGGTGTTTCATTTATAGGTTGAGGCATGTTTCGAAGGGATAATTCTACTATTTTGGGTATGTGTAGGATCATCATGGAAAAAACAAGCCTTTAAGTAGTGAAAATTTTAGAAAAATCAGAGTTAGGCAAATTGACATAAAATTTTGAATAATTTATCTATATTATTTCAAAAATATGTAAGAATAGAATCTGTAACAAATTGAATGTAGTTTCTAAACTACTAGGTTTATTTTTAAAAAAATCTATTTGGTGAAAATTTGAAATTTCAATGAAGTAGTACTTAAATTTTAGGGAAACAATAAGTAGGTGTCTATCTGACCACCCTAACCACACTAAAATGATAATATGCTTTTATAATAGTTTAGATATAAGTAGAGGACTCACATCCCGATGTGATGCATATTTTTTTGTATTTCTTTTCCAAGTAAATTTAATTAATTATGAATTTTTTATTACAACTTTTTAAAAATATAAAAAACTCATATGTCTGACCACCTTAACTTGGTCAAAACATCATGAAATTCAATTTTTTTAAAAATCTTACAGTATGTGAAGCATAGAATGTGACACATGTTCCAGATTCAAAAAATGTGATGTTGTTTGAAAGATATAGATGTTTTTCAATCAACCTATCAATTAGGACTTTAGTCATAATTCAAATAGAAAATGAATAATAGTTATTTATTAAATTAAAAGCAAAAAATAATTTATATCGGTGGAAATTTGAAAATCTCCTTTAGAAGCCCTTTTTGTTTCATCAATTTTGGGTAAAAAAAAGTTGTCAACCACATACCCTACACATACCCATTATATCGACACTTTTTGGCCTATCATGATCATACACATACCCTTTGCTTTTCCTTGAACTTTTGATATGATTTGAAAAATAAATCCTTACATGGATTGATAGGTTCCATAGGCTCAAGCCAAAAGAAATCTAGTGAAAAATTCCCTTGGGCTGATGCAAGATTAAATCCACTATGATGCATAGTAAAGATATCATTGCCGAATGGAAAATTTAGACATTTACACACAATTGAAGGGACAAAATTCATAGAGAAAATCCATGTATATCCTAGCTTCACACTAAATTTTTTTTATTGCAAGATGATAGAAAATGATACATTTAATGTTTTTAGTCCAACTTTTAAAGGGATATCTATTGATCCTATTGTAGGGCAAGAAAACCCATTATGAATTTTGATCCATACTTTTGGTTGGTAATACATTTCTTAATATGATTCATGCACCTATAATAATTCTTTATTGATCACATTCTCTCCACAAGCAAGATCAATTAATATCCCATTAGTGGGATTATCATTGATTTGGCTAGCTATGTAAAGAGGACCGTCAGGTGCACATTTAAGTATGTCATTTTGTGAAAAATAAATGTCAAAAGGAATTTTCATTGATCCCTTATGAAGTCTAGCTTTGATAAATGCTACCACTTCATCTTCAAGATGCTATTTAATATATTCATATTGTCATTATCTGTGTCAACATTCATCACATCAATCTTAGTTTCACTAGCTTTGACAAAAAAATAATGTGTTTAGGCATGTGATTTATAAAAAAATGAAAATTTTGATTAGGATGCGCTATAGAATTATTACCTTGATTGTTTAGACCTCCAATTTGAAGTTGGTTATTGTCAATAAGGTCTTGCACAAGATGTTTAAGACGCTTATATTATTTTGTACCATGCCCATTTTGTTGATGGTAATGACAATAAGCATTTTTCGAAAGCCTTTATGCAATGGTATATTAGGGTCACATTCTCTAATAGGAGGTAATGTAAGCATATTCTCTTAAATAAGTTGCAACATGATATTATGAAGGGAATTAGGTAAAAGAGTGAACTTTCTCTCATGTTCCCTGAAAGTAATTTTCTTCTTGATAGCTTCCACTTGATTATTAGTTTGTTGACTTGTTTCAGTTGTAAAAATCCCTTATTCTATTTCTTGAAAGCTTGATAGCCATTTTGAGTTGTAGATTCAATTTTTTTAGTACGACTAGGGGGATTTTTCACATCATCTATCCACAAGTCTATTTTTGATAATCACGAAGGGTGATACATAACTGTGTGAAGGATGGAAATATCAACATTTCAAGTTTTCTTTGGAGTTTATCTTGTAAGTTGGAAATAAACATTCGTTGAAGGTCAATGAACATTAGAAATCTTAATGTTTACTTGTTAATAAAGTTTTTGGTATCTAGCTATGAAATCAATCACTTTGTCTTCCTCTTTTGGTTTGCATGTCATCAAATCAGCAAGGGTCATCTTGGGACCCATGTGAATATGGAAGTGGTTGTGAAAGGCATCAATGAGTTCATTGAATGAATGAATTGAACTGTTCGGAAAAGAAGAGAACCACTCTAAAGTAGTATCCTTTAAGGACCTAGGGAATAGCTTATCCAACAGTTTATCCTCAAAGATGAAGTCACTAAAAAAGGCTATAAAAGTGGAAACATGGCTAACATGATCTCATTTTCTAACATATTTCTAAAATTATGGTAATTCTATACCTTGTGGCATTTGTACTCTTAATATGTCGAAAGATAGCAGGTCGGATTTATGTATTGCAAAGTTTGATTATTGTTGTTTTGTTGTAATGTTGCAACTTGTTGTTGGAGGGATGTCATAGTTTAAAAAAGTGGGTTAATGAAAGGGTCATTTTGATTGTAAGGTTGAGGGTAATAAGGTGGAGTGGTGTATGTATACATAGGGCTAGTGAATTGTAGGTTGGTGAAGGTGGAATGTTGAGGGGTCATTGCATTTGATTGGATAAGGCTAGAAGGGTTTCCTTCAGGAATACCTAAGGAAGTGTACATAGTTCTAGTGGGTATGATTCTTGTGGTTGGTTGAAAGGTTATTGTGGGTTGAAATGTTGTTTTAGGTTGAAAGGTTTTTGTGGGTTGTGTACTAGTGTATGTAGGAATGAACATTGGTATCATGGAGGATGGAATTGGAATTCCAACCTGGCTTTGAGTAGATCCCAGAGCTTGAGTGGAACTAGGGATGATATGGATGTTGTTGGTAACATTAAGAACATTGGTTTTAGGAGGTGAAGTTATGGGTAATGAACTATGCAAACTATGATCCATAGAGGGTATATTATCAACAATATGTGAGAGAGAGTTAGGAAACCCAAGATCTACAATGAGTGAGATATGATAGGATGAAATGAGCCTCAAACTATGTCTTATAATAGTATTACTAATAGGACACAAAGTTGTAAATCTCATGCAAGTTTTACAAACCTAGTGTGCAAACCCTAAATGGAAAGAGGCAATGCAACAACCTATAATGAAATACAATTTCTAGATTCATAGCTACACAATGCAATAAACTAAAAATGAAATGTTGTAGATGCAATTTTGAATTGTAAAAATGCATGAAATAAAGAAATTTAAGCTAAATGCATTGAATTTGATGAAACAACAAATCAAGAAACTAAAAAGGGAAAGTAATAGTAGCAAAAAAAATCCTAAAACTGATATTTTATTTTCCAAAAAATGTAGATTAGTAGTGTTGATCACAATGTTAGTCACACACCAACAGTGCAGGTAAATCCTCATAGACAAACCATGGGAGCCTATATTTACTTGAAAGACTAAAGCAAGACAACCTAAATCTTCAGGCTGACTCAGCTTAATCCCAAGGCTTGTTTAAATTAGGTCTTGACCATGCTAGGTTTGCATCAGGATTCATTGTGACAATGTTGTTAATCCCAAGGGGTAAACGGTAATTTTTGGTTCTGAAAGAAATCATAAGGTTTTTTGGAAGCTATTAAAATCCAATCATTAGAAAATTTCATGAAATCAACAAATATGCAATAATATTTCATGAATTGCAAAAAAAATTGCTATCACTTAAGTAGATTTAGCTTTAAGCATTCAATAATACAATGGAAATGAAAGATTTGCAATAAAATTTCCATTCATTCATCTATTTTCAATTTTGTTTCTAAAATTTAAACATCTAATCTAAAACAAAGCATTAAAAATACTTGAAAAGTAAAAGAACGCATATCCATGCATGCCCCAAGAATTAACCAAATAAAAGAAAACCACTCTATACTTCACTAGATTGCTTAATAGCTAGGCCTAGAATGATGCGATATTTTAAAGAAAATGGAGGTTTATCTAGACACTGGGTAGGTTATGTATGCACCCTTAAATGGTGTAGCATACAATCTTGTCTAGCTGAACAAACAACGAGATACAAAATATTTCATACCAGGCAGTAGCTTTCAAATTAGCTTTGATATTGATCAGTTTCAATGTGCATAAAAGTTTTTAATCTAGAATGATTCAAAAAACAAGAAAAAAGAGGGTATGTGTAAGATCATGATGGGCCAAAAAGTGGCAATATGATGGGTATGTGTAGGGTATGTGGCTGGCGACTTTTTTTAACCCAAAATTGATAAAAAAAAAGGGTTTTAAAGGATATTCTTAGCTTTATACCAATACAATTTATGCTTTACTTTGAATTTAATAAATAATTATTATTCATTTTCTATTTTGAATTATGACTAAAGTCTTGATTGATAGGTTGATTGAAAAAAAATCTATTGCATTGAAACAGTATCACATTTTTTGAATTTGAAACATGTTTCACATTCTATGCTTTGCATACTATAGGATTAAGAAAAAAATGAATTTCATGAATTTTTTGAGCAAGTTAAGGTGTTCAAAAATATGAGTTTTTATTTTAAAAAATAAAATTAATAATTAATTATTTACTTGGAAAAAAATTACAAAAAAATACGCATCACATCGAGACATGAGTCCTCTACTTATATCTAAAATCTTATAAAAAAATATTATTATTTTATTGTGGTTAGGGTGGTTAGACAAACACCTCCTTATTTTTTCCCTAAAATTTAAGTACCACTGCGTTGAAATTTCAAATTTTCACCAAATAGATTTTTTTTAAAAGTTAAACCTAGTAGTTTAGAAACTACATTCAATTTGTTATAGATTCTATTATTACATATTTTTGAAATAATATAAATAAATTATTCAATTTTTTTACGTCAAGTTGCCTAACTCTGATTTTTCTGAAATTTTCACCACTTAAAGGCTTGTTTTTTTCCATGATGATACTGCACATACCCAAGAACAAAACTTAAATAATTTTTGGCTCTTTTGACATCCATAAATTTTGAACTTAACTTAAAATGAAACATCTCCTAACCTTTTATAAGAACAAGAAATAGGTGAGATAAGACAAATATATGAGAGGAAATCCAAGGGATGAATCATGACAAGGTATGTGGAATATGACAACTGACTAGAGAATTGCTAATGAAGTCAATGGATGTCAACGTTCCTTAGCACATTAATGTCCTTTAGGTCTCTTATCTTTTTTACTATCAAGGTTCCATCTTGGAACCAAACAAACCCACCATTTAACAAAGTGTAGGAACTTCCCATATATTCAGAATGATCAAGTGGACATTTTGTTCCTACATCCAAATTCAAACTCAGATGAAGCATTCCCAGAATTGAATAACCTTAGGGCTAGGTACACTCTATCGCATGTGTAATACCAAGGCTTCTGGTTTCTCGGTACCCGGTGCTTCTTTGCAACAAACTTTGTTCTTGCATGAGCTTCTAGAGCATACTTCTGAACCTAGTAACACCATTGAATTTTCTTGCAACCTTAGTTTTCCTTACCTTCCATACTTGAATGTTGCATTACAATCTACTTCTCCTAAAAGTAAAAATTCCACACATTAAATCCCTTTTAAAATATTCATTAAACTTTCATGAAAAAAAAATCATTATTTATAAATCACCATTATAAAGCATCATAAGTATCATGCTTTTAAAACATCATATCCTTATGTAATTATTCTATTTAATTCAAGTTACTGGACCTTCAAACCTTTAAGCAACATTAAACATTCAACTTTAAACTTAAGATTGTTACTTGATATTCGATACCCGGTACTTCAACCTTTACTAATAAATTTTCCTGGACCTCGAATTTTATTGGAACTTCCATTTTACTTGACCTTTGCTCCCATACTAGAAAATTATTCCCAAAACCTTGCATTAACATTTTTACATTTCTTGCTTCCTGATACCTAGCTCTCGATACTTGGTACTCTTGAATCATGAAGTATTCAAAAAAATTCCTTTCGAATTTTACCTTCTGGTGATCTCCTCAACTAGCTAGCACTTGTCATAAGAATTATATTTCACTTTGGTCCCCAAGTGTTACAGTCTTGTGGCATGTTGTGAGACCACACAACAACTTGCAACTAATAAAACCAAATTTAAAAGAAACTCGAGATTAAATCACTAGCTAAAAATATTAACTTATACATATTTTAAAACAACAACACCTTACCTTTACCTTGATTCTAACATAAAGACAATAAAATTTATCTAGAAAGTATCAGTGTGTGATTTTATTAATTCTAGTTTTCAGAACTTGGTGAAAAAACTAGTTCATTAACATTGAACTACATAATTTGGTAATCCTCTAAAGCCAACCATGGATAAAGCCTTACTGCCACTCAAGCGTCCATAGCCTCGAAAAGGTTATCTTTGTAATTCCCCCAAACATAGCTCTACTGCCAGCCAGATGTCCATAGCCATGGTAGAGATATTTGGATATCCTAAATTGTTTTTTTTTTATATTTCTTTGATATTCATTTTTCTCTTTTTTTCTTTTGATATTTTAATGTAAGCTTATTTGCTTCAACTTCCAAGAAATGAAGCCTATTATTAGGTTGGGAATTACAATGGTACTGGAGGTTACCTTTTTATTTCTCATTCAATACAAATCCAGTCATCATTTCACCAATCCTTAGAAACTCATTTAGTTATTCTTTGTATGTGCGACTTTCTAGCTAAATTTTACCACCCTTATGTCGAATCCTAGTTAACAATTCAATCACCAAATTAGATCTAAATTTAGAAATATTGATTACCACCCTTCCATCTTAATTTTATGGCAACCACTAAAACACTTGGCTAGCAATTCCAATTTGACAGTGTTGCACCACATTAATGCATCAAAGTTGTCATCATGACTTTTAATTCCAACCATAATACTCTACAATTAATTTGCATGCCTTACCATGCACGCATTATTTCTTTTCAATTCAAAGATGCTAATGTGTGCTACCTTACAAGCTTGATTTTCCTTATACATAGCACACATGGACACCTTCATGATTAATATGGCTCAATAAAACATAATGAAATGACCACCATTAATTTTGAAATATTATATTTGTTTGATTCATGATCTTCATACTAGAAAACTTCAAAGCAAATTTCCACTAATTTTGTGTGAATCAATTTGATTTGATATTCTTCTCTAGAGAAACTTGTTCAGTTGCCACCTCAACTTGCATTTTCTAAGACTTCACTCCAAGCAACTATGCACCACAAATTCCTCATGGTTTTCTATAATTTATGCACTTCTCTTTCAAATTCTTCACATTTTATTTTCTTTAAATCATCATTTAGATTTTCCACTTTGCTTGTGCTTGCTTGCTTCTAGGCCATGGACACTCCAATTTGCTTGACTTGTGTTCACCACTAGAATGTCTTCATGGGTCACATCACTACCTAGCAGCTTGGAAAAGTTTTCTTTCTATGGACTCCCAGTTTTACTGCACCAAATTTATGCTTATTCCTTGGGGAAACTTTTGTTGAATCCAGAGCATACTATCGACTAAATTCACACTTGGCTTCATGGTTTGTAGCCTCTCTTCTAGATCTTGGGATTTATATTGAAGAAGTTTGTGTTTCTACAAACATGATAGTTTGGCCTGATTTCTTGGGTAACTTAGACTGCATCGTGTCTATTATGAACCTGGCCATCGAGATTCCCTTTTTTGATTCTATTCCTCAATTTTTGGAACGAGGAGAAATTGTTCCTCTCCATTCATTTCTGACTGATCTCTATACTCGTAACTTTAACCCTCATCGGAACAATTCTTACTTAGGATATTCTGCTCTTATGGATGAATCATCCTAGATTGAATAAATGATCACCTTGTTGTTGTAGCTCAACCCCTTCTTTTTGATTTTTTGCACTTTTACAAGTAGAAAATTTTGTATTTCCATGTACACAAGAAATACACACACACACACATATATATATGAAAAAAAAAACCCTATGAAAGAAAACTAACCTAACTAACAAAAATTTACCCCAACCAACGACTAACCATAATTAAGCAATTTACTTTAATCTTTATCACTATCTTCATAGTGTTCATCATACAAATTATATCAGGATTACCTTCCAATTCACTTGAATAGGCTTCAAATTTATTACTACAATGATGAATTATTTTAAATTTTATGTGCTTAATAAATGTAAATGCAAAGACGTACTAAACAATAAATTGGCTCATATGTATGAAAATGACCTTGTTAAAGTTTGATTGCACACACCTTTGTTGAGTCCTCCATACTCTACCTTTTTCCACCCTTGGTTCATGGTTTTCTTCTCCATTTTGTCTAGTTCCATGAATGACTATATTCATTTCTTGATTTTCCTCATCTTCATGATCCCTCAATTCTTCGGCCTTGTCTTCACTTTCAACTTTATTTGACCAAGAGATAGAACAATTTACACTATCATTAGAGAGAGAGAAAGTAAAAACTTGATATTCTATATTTTGCATGAGATCAACAAAATTTCCCTTTTTAACTTGTGAATTCTTTGTTTGGAGAAAAAATACACTTCTCCCGCTCAATTTTCCCACAAGGTTCTACTTCATGATCATGTTCTACATGTGAAAGGAATAATTACTCACCACTTCCATTTTCTCATTTTTCGGTGTTGTATTTTCAAGTCTTGATGTTCTTGCCCACTTTCCTACAAAAAAATAGGATTTTCTTCATAACAATTGCAATTAACAAACTATTTTGATTTAACAATTAATTTCTTAACATTTTCAATTTCACTAGGGTTATGCACTTTATCAGAATTTGAAATTATTCTCATTAATGGTTCCTATCTTTTAGCAGTCAAAACCTCTTCCATTAACGAAATCACTTTATGTGTGGCCAAACATACCCTATTAAAAAAAATCACAATCAATTTCACCATGGTTAGTTGTATCATGAATTCTACACTTAGTGACCCTACCAAAGGTGAACAAACTCAAAGGCTATAATCTTCGATTAAGGATTCCTTAGAGTTTATCAACTTTCATGTTCTTACTACAATATTGCATAGACTATCATCTTATAATAAACTCTTAAAGCTAGTTCACTAATACTGATTCCAAACAAAACCATAGGGAAAGATATGAAGGCCCTCCTTCTAGAACTAGTTCTTGTTGATCACGATGTTAATTGAACACCAATAGTGCAGATAAATCCTCATAGAAAGACTACAAGAACCTATCTTTACTTGAAAGACTAGATGATGACAATCTAAATATTTAGGCTAACTCAACTTAATCCCAAGGCTCGTTTAAGTTAGGTCTTGACCATACTAGGTTCATATCGGGGTTCGCTATGACAATGATGTTAATCATGTGGGGTAAATAGTAATTTTCAGTTCTAAAAGGAATCATAACATTTGGTGAAAGATATTCTCAGTCTAGTCATCAGACAATTTCATGAAATCAACAAAGATGCAATAATATTTCATGAATTACAAACAACATTTCTATCACTTAAGTAGATTTAGCTCCAATCATTCAACAATATAATGGAAATGAAAGATTTGTAATAAAATTTCTTCTCATTTATCTATTTTTTGAAACATTCTCAAAAATTTAAACATCTAATCTAAAACAAAGCATTAAAAATACTTGGAAACTAAAAGAGCTCTGAGGTATTATCCACACATGTGCCAAGAATTAACCAAATCAAAGAAAACCACTATATACTTTACAAGATTGCTTCAAAGTTAGGAATAGAATGATTCAATATTTTAAAGAAAAGGGAGGTTTATTTAGACACTGGGTAGGTTCTATATCCACCCTTAAACAACACAACATACATTCTTGTCCAGCTGAATAAACAACTAACTACAATAGATTTCATACTTGGTGGTAGCTTTCAAATTAGCTTTGATATTGATCAGTTTCTATGCGCATACAAGTTTTCAATCCAAAATGATTCAGAAAATAGGAAAAAAGAACAAAACTTAAAGAATTTTTGGCTCTTTTGACATTCACAAATTATGAACTTAACTTAAAATGAAACATCTCCCAACCTTTTATAAGAACAATACATAGGGGAGATAAGATAAATACATGAGAGGAAATCCAAGGGGTGAATCATGACAAGGCACATGCAATATGACAACTAGCAAGAGAGTTGCTAACGAAGTCAACATATGCCAACCTTAGCACATTAATGTTCTTTGGGTCTCCTATCTTTTTACTATTAGGGTTTTGTCTTGGAACCAAACAAACCTGCTAAAAAAAATGTAGGAACTTCCCATATATTTAGAATGATCAAGTGGAAATTTTGTTGCTACATCCATATTTAGACTCAGATGAACCACATGAGGGCTAGGCACACTCCTTCATTGCATGTGTACTACCAAGGCTTCTAGTTTCCCAATACCCAATGCTTCTTTGCAACAAACTTTGTTCTTGCATGAACTTCGAGAGCATACTGATGAACCTAGTAACACCATCAGATTTTATTGCAACCTTAGTTTTCTTGACCATCCATACCCAAATGTTGCATTAGAATTTTCTTCTCCTACAAGTACAATTTACACACATTAAATCCGTTTTAAAATATTCATAAAACTCTCATGAAAAAAATCATTATTTATAAATCATCATTTCAAACCATCATAAAAATCATGCTTTTAAAACATCATATCCTCATGTAATTATTCTATTTAATTTAGGTTACCAGACCTTCTGGAAAAATTAAATATTCAACTTTAAACTTAACATTGTTACCTGGTACTTGGTGCCCGATACTTCAACTTTTACTGACAAATTTTCCCAGATGTTGAATTTTACCAGAACTTCCATTATACTGAACCTTTTCTCTTGGACTAGAACATTATGGCCAAAACCTTGCATTAACAATTTTTACATTTCTAGCTTCCCGATACCCAATTTCCAACACTCGATACTCTTGAATCACAAAGTATTCAAAAAATTTCCTTTTGACTTTTACCTTCCGGTGATCTCCTCAACTAGCCAACACCTACCATAAGCATTAGTTTTCACTTGGGTCCCTAAGAGTGTACAGTCTTGGGGCATGTTTTGAGACCACACAACAAGTAGCTGGGTATGTGCAGGATCATGATGGGCCAAAAAGTGGCAATATGATGGGTATTTGGAGGGTATGTGGCTGACGACTTTTTTTTTACCCAAAATTGATGAAATGAAAAGGGTTTTTAAAGGAGATTCTCAGCTTTCCACCAATATAAATTATGCTTTACTTTGAATTTAATAAATAATTATTATTCATTTTCTTCTTAAATTATGACTAAAGTGTTGATCGATAGGCTCATTGAAAAACATTTATATCTTTCAAACGGTATTACATTTTTTGAATCCAAAACATGCATCACATTCTATGCTATACTATAGGATTAAAAAAAATAGAATTTCATGAAGTTTAAATGACCAAGTTAAGGTGGTCACATACAAGTTTTATATTTTTTAAAAGTTGTAATAAAAAAATCATAATTAATTATTTACTTGAAAAAATTACAAAAAATATGCATCACATACATGAGTCCTCTACTTATGTATAAAATCTTGTAAAATAATATTATCATTTTATTGTGGTTAGGGTGGTCAGACAGACACCTACTTCTTATTTTCCCCCTAAAATTTAAGTACTCTGCATTGAAATTTCAAATTTTCACCAAATAGATTTTCTTTTTTTTTTCAATAAACCTAGTTTTTAGAAACTTCATTCAATTTTCTACAGATTCTATTCTTACATATTTTTGAAATAATATAGATAACTTATTCAAATTTTTACGTAAAGTTGCCTAACTCTGATTTTTCTGAATTTTTTGCCACTTAAGGGCCTATTTTTTCCATGATGATCCTGCACATACCCAGCTAATAGGGACTCATTCACTAGTAAGGGAAAATGGTTCCTAGTTAGGTTTTTCTAAGATGTTTCTTTTCATTTCAGAGTGATTTTTAATTCATTTTCAGATGCCTAAATGTGAAGGTTTGACTTGATCAGGGAATCATTTGATAGTAAGGGAAAATGGCTCTTGGTTAGGTATTTTTAAACTCTCTTTGAATTATTTTCAAGCTTTCAATAATGTTTTTTATTTCCAAGTCTAAGGGAGTAAGTCTTAGTTTCAGATTTTCAAGAAATGAAATGTGAAAATACAATGAAAATATGAATGCAAGGACCTATGTTGAAATGCAATTTTGTTTCAATTTTCAAATGCAAATAAATGAGATCTAAATGATATGCACAATGACTACTTTGTTTTTTGTATTTTTCAGATTTAAAAAGATGCAAAACAATGCAAATCTAAACCCTATATGAGATGCAAATGAGTGCAATATCTAATCTAGCATTGCAATTAAATAATTCATAATCAAAATATTGCAATGTTCAATAAGTTAGGTTCATCATTAATGATTTGGTGGGAAATAGGGTTCATCAAAGTGAAATGAATCAAGATAATGAGCCACTAATTTTTCCCACACTAAACACTACAATTCATGCAATTATAATGGCCAAAATATGCAAATAACAATCATAAACTGACACTAATTGTTACAGCAACTATGAGAGGAGTTTTTAGAGCTTAAAATGTTGTGTACCTTATTGGAAGAAGCCCATTTTTAGGGCACAAAGGACTCATTTTCCTTTTGTGGAAAATGGATCCCTATTAGGGTTTCTGAATTTGAGATTTGGGTTATTTTCCTTGCTTTCTGCACTCTCAAATCCTCAGTTGTCAGCTCTCAAAACATTTAATAAATTTTGTAGCTTAAATTCTTTGTTCTTGCACTATAGAGATCAATTTTGCAACTTGAAAACTTCAAAAAAAATTCTCTAAGATTCTTCTCCGCTTGACCTTCAAGCTATAAATTTGTAAACACACACTCAAGGGAAAAAAAACTTGTTGATTGTTAATGAATAAGGGTTTTCCTAAGTCAAACCCCGTTTAGGTAATTAAACCAAATGATGAAATAAGGAAATTGAAGCATGAATTATGAAATGATGCAATGCTGATACCTTGGAAGTTGTCTTGGAAGATAAATCTGCAATCTAAGATGTAATGTCCATGAATAATGTAGATCTTGATCTCAAATAAGATGTAAACAATTATTGCAAGTAGACTTCCAATGCTACATCCATTATCTTAGCTCAACAACATATAGGAACACACTAAACCCTTGTCATGATGAAATGATCTTGAATTTTTGCAATGAACATTGATAATATACCTTAGAATTCCTTTGAAAATTCTCTTTAAGTGCTATATAATTCTCTCTTGAAGCTGCTAGATCTTGTTAGGAGAAAAAATGTGAATTAACCCCATATTTATACAAAATTAAGAGATTAACCCCAAGATTCAAATAATTCAAGCCAACACCATATCTAGAAAGAAACATTATTAAAATCCTGGCACAATGAATTTCAAAAAGGGGTCCTCATTAAAAGGGAGAACCCATTTTCCACCTAGGGTGAATGGGTCTTGGCACTGTTTTCTAGGACCTTTCCTTCAGGGAATGAAATTAAATAAAAAACCCATGTAGAATTTGTAAAGAAATGGGGGTTCTATAGAGTGAGGAACCCTTCACCACATAGGGAAAATGGGCCCTAGCACCAATTTCTAGGACCTAAAATTTTCCCAATTAAATTTTATGTAATTTGATTTATGGGTTTTCAGATGGATCTTTAGTAGGTGTCACAAATAAGGCTTAAATTTGAATTAAAGGGGCTAATTAACTCCAATTAACCACAATTAATTAAGGAGACCCTAGATAAATGTGAAAGTGTATTACAACACTTTACAACACTTAAAATAGGGTACAAATTAAGTACATTTTATTAAAAATGGGCCCAAGATCAATGTGGATGTGTTACAACACATTACAACATTAGACAGGTAGGAAAAATTAGTTTAATCCAATGATAATTATTCCCAAAAATCAAGGAAAAGTGATATGTTTTCTATTACTACAAGTGGTAAGAATCATATTATATGTAAAAGAGAGATTTGTGAAAGATAATATTCATGATACATTGTCTAAATAGTATAGGTGAAAGGATGATAAGGTTAGATTCTAAGTGAAAATGTGCCTAATGTTTTGGGGAGGGTCAAAGAGATATATCTAAGATATTTGATCATATTTTTTGGATGATTAGAGTTCTTAGGTAGCTAGATAGAGGTCACTAGGGGAATCCATCAGAGGAGGGTAGGAGAGGGTTTTTCATGTACAAGGTGGGTATGTTCAAAAAGGGTTTAATTAACTTTAATGAAACATAAAAAAATAAAAAATGGAATGATATAGATGGAGTAGAGGGGTAAGTGCAAGAATTTGGGTCCACAAAATGTTCATCAAGTGGAAGTTTTTTTTCTTGATTTTCAAAAATCTATCACTGTTGGATTTAAAATTTCAAGCACTTAAACATTGAATCTTACAAAAGTTCAGTAATATGAAATTTAGTATTTTGAGTCTAGTTTTAAAATATGTAATTTATTTTACTACCTAGATGATTAAAAATACTTTTGAATATGCATGTATAAAAATCAAAATTTGAAAATCACTTTTTTATGACCATACCATGCATGTGTAGGGACACCATAATTTGACCTAAATAAAAGTATTTTCCTAATTAATTTTCAAAAAAGATGTGTATTATAATGAATCTCAAGGAGGATGTTCTTTCATAATGCTTTTCTAAATATTTTTTGGATATTATTTTTATTGGTTGTAATTGCTATCTTTTAAAACCCTCATGTAAAAACATCATAACTTGACCTAAACTTATCATTTTCTGATTTTTTTTTTAATTATGTAAATAATTTTCTGTATATTGATGTCATCAATACTTTTAACAAGTAAATTAACAAATCAAAAGTTATTAAAAGATATGAAAAATGAGATATTTCAAGTTTATGTACTAGTTCCCTCGTAAATTAGTTAAAAATAGAAAAAAAATCAAATCATAAAAAAATTACATATATGTGAAAACTAGGCATTTTCATCTATAATGGGTTTTTATTTTATAAAATAATTCTAAAAAAAGTCTCATTAGCTATATTGCCAAAAAAATTTCTCTTAACATAGTCATGACCCTGCACTAGTAGGTCCAAGGCTAATGTTTGGGTTACCATATAATTTTTTAGTGTAAATCCAAATGAAACACATGTATTATGAGTTTCCAACTTTTTGGAATGAGTACCCACTTTAAAATAAGTACCTATTCTAAAAGTGAATCGGTACAAGTGTTTTAAACCTAAAAATTGACACTTCTCTTGGATGTGGACCCAACTTCTTGCACTTACCCAGAGGTCATTGGATATGGAGTAAGTGATTCACTAAGAAAAGAGGCATGAGAATGTTGAAAGGAGTTAATTTAAAAATAGGACATAGGGTAGATCGGGCCTCAATAATCTAGGAGAGATTTTGAGAGCTTGACCATATAGCAAGAGGAGGTCATGACCCTGCACTAGTAGGTCCAAGGCTAATGTTTGGGTTACCATATAATTTTTTAGTGTAAATCCAAATGAAACACATGTATTATGAGTTTCCAACTTTTTGGAATGAGTAACCACTTTAAAATAAGTACCTATTCTAAAAAGTGAATCGGTACAAGTGTTTTAAACCTAAAAATTGACACTTCTCTTGGATGTGGACCCAACTTCTTTCACTTACCTAGAGGTCATTGGATATGGAGTAAGTGATTCACTAAGAAAAGAGGCATGAGAATGTTGAAAGGAGTTAATTTAGTAGGACAAGGGTAGATCGGGCCTCAATAATCTAGGAGAGATTTTGAGAGCTTGACCATATAGCAAGAGGAGGAAGAGAACTAGAAAATGATATGTTACACTATCATGGACTATGGGAAATAAGGTGTAAAATGAAGGTGACTTATCAATGGGATGAGCAGGATGCAAAAATTTGGCACTAGAATAGTGTTCCTCTTAAAATATATACTATAATGATGGTCATGGAGAAATTTTTTAGTAAAGAATTCCAATATGGAATAAAATTCTTGCATAAGTCATGCAAAAGAGGAAAGATTAAATAACAATTTCAATATCTTAGACATGAAACATGTATATTCATATATACTATAGAAGAATAATATTTCATCTAATGTATGTATGTATGTATGTGTGTGCATATATATATATGGTAACTAGATAAATGAGAAAGATGTTATAATCAATAATGCAATTTTTTAAGGATTTCCAAGCAAGAGAACTAGAAATATCCATGAAGAAAAATGGAAGGTAGAAAATTAATTAACCATGAGTAATAGGATGTATGGGTGGAAAATTAGAGTATAATAACAAAAAGAATGTAATGAAGTGAATATTACATCAAATGGGGGAAATAATTGTTAAAATTTTGATGAATAAAGAAAAGAATGGAAACACAAAAGGTGCATCTACCTTACTTTCAAACTAATATGTGTTATTCATCTATTTTACATGGGCTTGTTGTACAAATTGTACATGGCTACATGGATTGATGTTTTTGATCTTATTGTTCCTAATATTATAGAATATTATTTAATTGAAAAGAACTTACATTATTTATAAAATAAATATTTTAGTTAAAAATGCATATCTTCCATTTGATTGTCATATATTTGCATAATTTTTTCACATAATTTTGGTTCGTTTTCTATTGAATATGATTGTTTAGTCTTATTTTTCCTTTTATTTTTATTTATCATCTCCTTCTTTGCAAAATATAACTTGAAACTTTATTTTTCAAATATTTTATTATCTAAAGTCTCCCAAAATTGGAAATACAAATTTTCCAATTCCTTTCCAAATATATATATATGTTTTTTGGGAAAAAGGATAAAATCCTGTATATTATATTAATAATAATAGTAAATAATTACTCTTTCCCAAATATTTCACTTGCAAAAAATAGTATAAAATGAAAAAAATTCTTAATTTTTTTACTTAAGAAACACAAAAAATGATCTTAGATATATGTGACATTTGCATAAATATTTACATAAACATTTTTTTAGGAAAATACAACCCAAACGACCTTGGTGTGAAGGTTGGAAATTATGATTTTATTAAATATCTTTTATTAGGGGACCTTCATTCAAAGGTTAGTTTTTAGGACTTTTTAATATTATATGGGAAAACCAAATGAACCTTAGAACAAAGGTACTTGACTAGCCACTTTCACTACTTGCCTCAAAATTTCCTCAAAAAAATTAGTTTCAAACCTTCATTTTGACCTTCAAATGGAATGAACTTGACAAGATAGTTTTCAAGATCATAGTCCTTGAAATGATCTTTCCAAAAGCTATAATTTTTTATAATATATTTCAATTTCATTATATATTCATTTTCTATGTTTTATTCAACACAAGTTTTTCACCAAAAAACAAGTTATCTATTCTACACATTTGAAAATGAACACTAGGGAAAATGAGTGCTTTATGGTATAGATCATAGAACACCACTTTTATGTTGTTGTCATTCAAATATGCCCTAGGATGCCAAATTTGATTGACTATCAACCCAAAGGTGAGTCAATTCTCAATAGGGAAGGCCTATGAGGGGAGGCTCTTTAGGCTTATAAGGGTTCACCACCAAACAAAATCTTGGAAAAGACAACTTAAGATTCAACTCGCAAAACCTAGTAATGCAATCCAAATGATGAATGCAGATGATGAAATAAAGTAATAGCAAGTTAGGATGTGTGTATTTGGGAAGTCTAGAAATGTAATGAGGATTCTAGAAATGCAAAAATGTTATCAAAATATGCTATGGAGGACTAAGATGACCTTACTATTGTCTTCCTACTACTGATTTTTGAGGGAAATACATAATCTTTGGATGTAAGAACATAATCTGAAAGAATCTCTGCAAAATACTCCTGGGAGGACTAAGATTCCCTAGGCGGAAACTTAGTCCCATTTTGAATTTCTAAAATCTCTGAATGTGATCCTAAGGTCCAAGGTCTGCACTTCCTTCTTCTCAAATCTCAGGTCTTGAAGCTTCCATATCTGGCCTGTAGGTGAGTTTTCATCAAGATGACAACTTTGCAATGCAACTTTTCAATTTTACAACTTTTCACTTCAAATGATCTTCAAGAATTCAACATAAATCTACAAATACAAACATGCAAGAGAGGAAAAACTTGTTGATTGTTACTAAATGGGGTTTTTCTTTCATCAAACCCCTTATTGGTAGTTAAACCTTGGAATGAAATAGAATAATGAAGGGAAATGATGAATGAACAACATGCAATGTTACAACTCACCAAACCCTTGTTATGAAATCTACAAACTTGTGTGAGATGGCTAGCTTGAATGTAGATCTTGACTTGAATTCCTTACTTGAATCAAAATGATAAATCACAAATGATAGCTCAAAAACACATATGATGCAAGAATATCTTTGATATGATGCTTGAATCTTGATTATGGCTCCAAATGCTTGATGAATTGCTCTTGAATCCTCTTATGGACTCTAGTTTTCTATTAGGAATGAATACTTTGATGCTTGATATGTTAGGATAAAAAATGAGAGAAAGAAGCTTATATTTATACTTATCCATGCTTAATATCCCAAAATTACACCACAACAAGCCAACATATGAAATCATTAATTAAAGGAGGCTAAATCCTACCAAGATTTGAAATTAAATCCAAAAAATACCTCAAGGGGGACTAAGATGCCCTAGGTGGCTTCTTAGTCCCGAGGCATAGACTCCAGAAAGGGGCCAATTTAAGGCACACTTGAAATCAGAGTGGCCTAGGTGGCAACTTAGTCCTAGTCCAAAAATTAGGGACATAACGAAAATCATTAAATTATCATTTATCCTTTGATGTTTTTTGGTATTAGCCATAAAAAGATATAGCTTATTATGCTTGTGGATGAAAAATAGGATGAATTAAGATATAAATAAGGATAAACAAAGGAAGGCATGCCCAAATAAGTATGAAAATGCAAGGGTTTGCAGTTTCCTATACTACATTTAGCCCCCACTTTAGTGAGAGGGTGAACATGCTTCAAACTCACACTAAAGTAGCCAACCACACAATCAAGAGGGTCTCAAATGTATAAATGCTAGTAAGATAGGATGACAATAACCAAGAGGGTGGCCAAGCGCACATGATCAATATCCTATGGAAAACCAATATAAGCACAAAGGAACACACTTGCAGATGATTATGAAGCCATAACTAGATTTTGAACATACACCATCAAAGATAGAAAAAGAAAAAGAAAAAAAGAAAAATGTAATGGATCAAGCTTCAACTAGTTGTCCAATGTGCTATGGACTGGGTCTAGGTTTTTTTTCCAAAATAGGTTTACAAGTGGAATGCATTGTCCACTATGTAAACAAAATTCATGCTCACGAGGCTAGTGAAGCTAGTTGTCCATTAGCTGAGCCCCAAGGAACCATATCAAATCCATACCTCAATGAATTTAATAAGGTAAAAAAGATGCATGCTCACAATGGCTAGTGAAGCTATTTGTTCACTAGATGAGCCCTGAGGAACCACATCAAATCCATACCTCCATGACTTTAAGGTACAAAGAAAAAATGTAACATAATGAGAAAGTAGGATGCTTGAAGAGATTTTACTTAGTTCGTGTGAGGTCTCTTCTTAGGGAATATTGTGCTTAACATCTCTGAGAGAGGATAAATACAATGTCTCATCCTAGGGAACATTGTACTTAATGTTTCCAAGAGAGGAAAAGTCCAAGGTATTAGCTTAGGGATCATTGTACTTAATGTTTCTAAGAGAGGACAAGTGCAAGGTCTCATCTTAGGGAACATCGTACTTCATTTTTCCAAGAGAGGAAAAGGAAATATCACACTCTTGGAGGAAGTCAAACCCAATGACAACACCAAGGAAAGGATGCATCACAAGAAGAAAGAAAACCACACAAGGAACAAGAAAACAAATACAAATGAAATCATGCCAAAATAATGCCAATGTATGCCCCCACTTTATAGAAATTGCTACACACCATGATGTGAACAATAAATTTAAAGTAGACAAACATGAAAAGGAAAAGGAAAAGGAAAAGGAAAAGGAAAAGGAAAAGGAAAAGGAAAAGAGAGGGTTCCCCCCAGAAACACATAAGGGATCTATGGATTCAGGGTTAGTATCTGTCTTTTTTGTAATGATATTAGAGAGCTCAGAACTGTCATTATTCCCCAAATACACATAGAATTGCAAGAATGACATAGAGAGAGAAAACAAAGAATTTTTTTTGGGTCAACATGGAAGAGACATAGGGTGTCTTGAAGCCTTGCATCATCCCTAAAAGGAAAGAACAAGACAAAAATTAAAGGAAAAAGATAATGAAAAATATTTTGGGTCAACATGGAAGAGACTTAGGGTGTCTCGACACCTTGTGTCATCCCCAAAAGGAAAACACAAGAAAAAATGAAAATATAAATAAAAGGTAAAGATCAATGAAAAAGGAAAAAATCTTATGACATATAGAAGAATATAGGTACAGATAGATGAATGCACATAGAGAGGAAACATAAAAAAAAACATCACAGGGGATCACATTACACACCTACAATCAAACAAAAAGGAAAATGCAAAAGACTAGTAAAGCACATGTGAGTCAACCATCCAGCAAGTCATTTGCATCCTAGTCTTGTTTAGTATATGCGGAATGCAAATCACTAACTAGAGGGATAGTGACAAGTGTTGTAGTAGGATAATCACCAAGTTCAACACATGGTGAATCACTTAGTTTAAGAGGTTCATCATGGTTCTTATCATCTAAGTTCATAGAAGAGGAAAATAACAAACTCAACTCAGTATGCATTTTCTCATCAATTTTAGTAGTTTCTTCATCATCATCCAAGTTAACCACAATAGGAGGACGAATGATAATATCCATAGAAGGTGTTGGCCCTTGTTGTGTTGGAGGCATAGGATTTGTTGGTTCTAGTAATGGAGGAGGATCATCATTTATTGCTTATGTTAGATTCAAATTTTTATTTTTTATTTTTTTCCATTCATTCATCTTTCAAGCAATAACACAACGTCTACACCTACACTCTCTATCATTTCAGTTTCTTTTATTAAAATTTTCAAGTTGTTTTTATGTACGAGTGGGTTTTTCAACCATAGGTTCCTTTTCTTCCTATGAGGGAAGAATGAAATAAACCATGGGAGGTTGTTCAACCACTTTCTCTTTGGCTTTATAAATTATCTTAAGAGGTAGATTGTGACTTGTTTGGTTTTCTCTTGGCCTTTTGTAGGAACTAGGAAATGTATTTTTGAGGGATGGATTAGTTGAAAGGGCTTTAAGCTTAATAATATTTTCGTCAAGGGGAGGAGGAGGAAAACCTTCAAAGGATAACTTGGCTATGCATTTTTCTTTAGACTTTTGGTAGGATAAGAAAAGAAAGTCTTCAAGGGGTTTTATAGGTTCCATGGGCTCAGACCAAAAGTAGTCAGGGGAAAAATTTCCACGGGAAGATGGAGGTGTAAAGACACTATGGATCATAGTGAATATTTCATTGCTAACTAGAAACTTTAAGAACTTATGGATGGGTATGTGCAGGATCATCATGGAAAAAACAAGCCCTTAAGTGGCAAAAAGTTCAAAAAAGTTAGAGTTAGGAAACTTGATGTAAAAATTTGAATAAGTTATCTATATTATTTCAAAAATATATAAGAATAGAATCTATAGCAAATTGAATATAGTATATGGAATGCAAATCACTAACTAGAGGGATAGTGACAAGTGTTGTAGTAGGATAATCACCAAGTTCAACACATGGTGAATCACTTAGTTTAAGAGGTTCATCATGGTTCTTATCATCTAAGTTCATAGAAGAGGAAAATAACAAACTCAACTCAGTATGCATTTTCTCATCAATTTTAGTAGTTTCTTCATCATCATCCAAGTTAACCACAATAGGAGGACGAATGATAATATCCATAGAAGGTGTTGGCCCTTGTTGTGTTGGAGGCATAGGATTTGTTGGTTCTAGTAATGGAGGAGGATCATCATTTATTGCTTATGTTAGATTCAAATTTTGATTTTTTATTTTTTTCCATTCATTCATCTTTCAAGCAATAACACAACGTCTACACCTACACTCTCTATCATTTCAGTTTCTTTTATTAAAATTTTCAAGTTGTTTTTGTGTATGAGTGGGTTTGTCAACCATAGGTTCCTTTTCCCTATGAGGGAAGAATGAAATAAACCATGGGAGGTTGTTCAACCACTTTCTCTTTGGCTTTATAAATTCTCTTAAGAGGTAGATTGTGACTTGTTTGGTTTTCTCTTGGCCTTTTGTAGGAACTAGGAAATGTATTTTTGAGGGATGGATTAGTTGAAAGGGCTTTAAGCTTAATAATATTTTCGTCAAGGGGAGGAGGAGGAAAACCTTCAAAGGATAACTTGGCATGCATTTTTCTTTAGACTTTTGGTAGGATAAGAAAAGTCTTCAAGGGGTTTTATAGGTTCCATGGGCTCAGACCAAAAGTAGGGGAAAAATTTCCACGGGAAGATGGAGGTGTAAAGACACTATGGATCATAGTGAATATTTCATTGCTAACTAGAAACTTTAAGAACTTATGGATGGGTATGTGCAGGATCATCATGGAAAAAACAAGCCCTTAAGTGGCAAAAAGTTCAAAAAAGTTAGAGTTAGGAAACTTGATGTAAAAATTTGAATAAGTTATCTATATTATTTCAAAAATATGTAAGAATAGAATCTATAGCAAATTGAATGTAGTTTCTAAACTACTAGGTTTATTTTTTAAAAAAAAAACTATTTGGTGAAAACTTGAAATTTCAATGCAGTAGTACTTAAATTTCAGGGAAAAAATAAGAAGTAGGTGTTTGTATTACCACCCTAACCACAATAAAATGATAATATTTATTTTTAATATTTTAGATATAAGTAGAGGACTCATGCCCGATGTGATATATATTTTTTTGTAACTTTTTTCTAGGTAAATAATTAATTATGAATTTTTTATTACAAATTTTAAAAATCATAAAAACTCATTTATCTGATCACCTTAACTTGGTGAAAACTTCATGAAATTCATTTTTTTTTTAATCCTATATTACGTGAAACATAAAATGTGACGCATGTTTTAGATTCAAAAAATGTGATACCATTTGAAAGCTATAGATGTTTTTCAATCAACTTGTCAATTAGGACTTTAGTCGTAATTCAAATAGAAAATGAATAATAATTATTTATTAAATTCAAAGTAAAAAAGAATTTATATTGGTGGAAAGCTAGGAACCTCCTTTAAAAACCCTTTTTGTTTCATTAATTTTGGGTAAAAAGAAAGTTGTAAGCCACATACCCTACACATATCCATCATATCACAACTTTTTGGCCCATCATGATCTTGCACATACCCGGACAATGGATGGGACAAAATTCATGGAGTGAAACCATTTCTAGCCTAGCTTCACATGAAATTGATCTCAATTAGAGATGATAGAGAATGATACATTTATTTTTTTTGGTCCTACTTCTAAAAGGAGTGTGATCGAACCCATCATAGCACGAGGAAAACCATCATGTTTTTTAATCTATACTTTTGGTTTATCATATCTATCTTGACTAAGTTCATGCACATATAAGAGTTCTTTTATGATCACATTCTCTCCACATTCGGGATCAATTAAAATACCAAGAGTGGGCTTGTCATTGAGGCTACCGACTATGTAAAGAGGACCATCAAGTGCACTTTAGATTGATTCTTCTGAAGAGAAAGTAATGTCCATGGGCATTATTGTTTCTTGCTTACAAGGTTCAATTTCAATCACTCCTATCATTGTACTGTAGACACTAAATTTTTTCCCTAAGGCTTGTGACTTTTAGATTCTTCATCATTTCCCCTTTTTCCTTTAATAATTAAATAATTTTAATTATTTAATTATTTTCTAAAGTCATTAGTCTTCTATTAATTAAATAATTTTAGTTATTTAATTAATTCATTTCTATATTTATTCTTTCTTGATTAATTAAATAAATTTTATTTATTTAATTATGTCACTAATTAAGTCTATTTCTTTCTAAAATTAAATAATTTCTTATTTAATTCTTGTCCACTTTCCACTATAACTAAATAATTATTTTTTATTATTTAATTATTCATTAGCCTTTTCTCTCCTAAATTAAATAAATTTTATTTATTTAATTTGGTCCACTCTCTCTTTTTTTTGTTTTTTTTAGACTACAGGAATTGGGTAGCATGACCCCTTGTAAACTATAGTGTGCCTGGTAAACTTTTTAATGTGACGCGCGACACTGGCGCGACACACCCTCCAGTACCACATGGGTGGGGGAGACTAGACCTCGTGACCAACCTCCTGGAACATGAAAGATTTAGCCAACCGAGCTAGGGCCCCAACCCAATTCGGTCCACTCTCTTGAATTTTGAATTAAATCATTATTTAATTCAAAATGATTCCCTTTCTCACATTCTTCTATAATTAAATAATATCTTTATTATTTAATTATTCATTGGCTACCTAGATTAAATAGTTTTTATTATTTAATTTCTCTTCTCACCTCTTTGTTTGTGCCAATCTTATCTTCCACATCAAATTTTATCTTTTGGCATCTCATTTAATTCTAGCCCCTTATTGAATTATCTCATAATTCAATCTCAACCCTTCATCCTTATCATTTCCCTAATTTTTCCCTAACCCTATTTCATACTATGAGTTTCAATCTTGACCATTGACACATCTTATTGACATCCAATCTCAACCATCAATCCAAATCAAACCTTTCCTATAAATCAACCCTCATAAGCCATTTGGGGAGTTGATTCTCCAAGTATCCTTATGCTGCCAAAATCATTCTTGAATCATTCATCCATTTCTATCTATCATCACTCATTTATCATCTCCATCTCAATGTTATGCTACTGAATTGAGCAACCAAGATATCAAATCAGTTGAATAATTCATCCATCATTGTGTCTATTTGAGGTATTGAAGATTTGGATTAGGTAATGCATGTTATTGTTTTATTACTTTTATTTTATCCAAATTTTTTGTATACATTTTAATGAACCTGACGTGAACCCACTAATTGATTTTTAGCTCAATATTTTGAAAAATTTTGGAGTTGGATCCTTTTTGTTGTAGGTTTTGTTACCTTTTTGTTCTAGGTTTCACATCATTTTGGAACAAAACCGTAGTTTTCAAATATTTGACCATATCTTTCAAATGGTTGTGTATTTTCTCACAAAAAGTTTTATGCAGGTTGGGGATAATATCAAGAACTTTCAGGCTGAAAATCATTTTTTTTGGAGCTGTTTTTAATTTTTATAATTTTTTTTGTTATTTTTCATGAAAAAATAATTTTGAGAGCAAATTAGAGAATTTTATATATTTCTTTATATTTCTTGAAAATCGCTCTGAATTCTAATAGGGATCTATTCTTTATGTTTTTAATTTGGATGAAAACTAATTAGACAAAAAAATAGATCTTTGAAAATTAGTGTTTTACAAAGATTTCCTTATATCTCACAAACAGTTGTAGATCTTTTCACAAAAAAATTTCTGGCAATTGATGATAATTTTTGGCACCTTTAGTCCAAAAATCAGAAATTTTGGACCTATTTTGAAATTTTTAGTAATTTTTAATGATTTCTCATTAAAAAAAAAATTTTGGATGCAAAAAAGCAATTTTTTTAGATTTCTTTACATTTCTGGAAAGCTCTTAAAAATTCAATAAGGGTTTTTTTTGTTTGTTTTTATTTTATATTCCAAAAACATTTCCAAAAATTAGATTTTTCTTGACTAGCTAACCCTCTAATATTAGGGATCAATCATTTTGTTAGGGTTTTGGCTTTGTTGTTGGTTTTGTGAATGTGTAGAAAAATAAACACTTCAAAGGAAAAATTTGATGAAGTGGAAAAAAATTTGGAGCTAAATAAATTGTAGGCGCACACATTCCATCTTTCATCTCAAATCATTGCTTGTCAACACACTTCAATTTGGGGCTTAAAAATAACATCTTGTTTGCTATCACATTATTGAAATTGGGTTAAAATGAACAACTGTCTTCCTACACATTAGGCTTTGGGATCTAAAAAGAACAAGTACTTCAATTTGTTAACACACATTTCAATTTTCTAAATGGAAATTAATCACTACGAGTGTGAATCAAGTGTGTGTGTGGTTAAAAGCACCTCATTTGGTTCACTTTTGCCATACCCTTCTTAGGAGGCCTAATTAGAGCACACACCCCTCCAAGGGATGACCTCAATCAAGGTGTGAATCCAAAGACACACCTCTTTGGGAGTTGAAATCTTGTCACTCTTGGCTAAGCCCCAAAGAAGTTTATACCTTTGGGAAGTGAAGATGAAGGGTGGGTTAACCCTTTCTCCTAGCTATGTGGTAGGATTTTTCTTTCAAATCATCCTTAGTCAACCTTGTGCATCCTAGCTTAAGATCTAATTGGCCATACCCACTTCACTAACACTAGGCTTGTTGTTATGTATTCAAGTGTTTGCTTAATCATAACATTTAATCTTGAAATACAAATTTATGATTATGTTTGGTGTCTGTGTTGATGCATTTACATGTGAGATCTTTTGGTTAATATTTCCCAAGTGAAACTTTCAATAAATATTTTCCACATCATCCAAAACATACAATCTTTTCATTCCACATCATATCCTAATTATCATAATCTCTTTAATCCAATCAACATCATTTTACACCATGGCAACAATATGAGACCTAGTACCCCAATTCCAAAACCTCCTCCAATCACTTTATCAAGCACCACAACCCTTAGACCAACAAATTATACATGGGCTCCAAGGCCTCATCCAATGATTTCAACTTCAAAAAAACCAATCACCTCAAATGCAACAACACATATCACAAGCCCACCTCATGGCCACTTGTCAAATCCAACAAAATACATCATCAAGTCCAATCACCACATCAACAAATTTCACCTCAACCCTATGTGTCACCTATATCATCATCTCAACCTCCTCCATCCACATATCATTTTTCCCTTTCATCAACCTATCATACCTCTTCTAATTTCAACCCTTATCCATATCAATCCACCGTTCAACAACCATTATCCTATGAAACCCCTCCATCATTATCACAATAACAAATCATACCACAACAAGTCCAAACACCATTCCAACCTCAACACATTCAACGACAATCCTATGTGGCACCTTCATCATCATTCCAACCTAACCCATCTACCTATCATGTCAATGCCACATCAACATATCCACCCATATCACAACAAGAACATAGGACCCAAGTCCAGCTTGGCAACAAAATCAAGATCCTTTCAATTATCATGTTCCATTTGACAAGGGGAACACCAATCTAGTTCATGCACCCTATAACTTTATCATACCACCATCCAATAAAATTCCTATCCCTAAACAACCATGTCCTAGTCCTAATCCTAACCATATAACACTATCCACTATCATTTTCCATCCACTATATTATCCATCTACCCATACACTTGCAAAGGATGTGATCCAATGGCTACTAGCATGTAATAGACCATCCCCATGTCAAGCACCCATTAATGAGCTTACCAAAGAACCTTTGAATGCCATTCCTATTCATCCAACTCCATCATGTGGTCCACAACATATTGATCTTATATGTCTAAGTCAAATTCCATCATACCCTCATGTTGTTGATCTCAAAGAGCATACCAAGCCTCTTCTAGAGCCTCCCACTTCCATTTCCAATAAAAGCCAAGGGTTATGTCAAGAGAATTATCCTGAGCATGAGGAAACATTAACCTCTAATTAAAATCAAGATCTAGGCCCATCTAAGGATCCCACTCATAACATACTTGGTCCTATTTATGAGCAAGCTCCCCTCTATGATCTTACCTATGATTAAGAAGGCCATGATGATCCTCTTAGCCAACTTTATACATTCCATGGTCAAGATCCTATCACTTCACCTATCCATGAGAAAGAAACCTCCATTGCTCCTATCCACCCCCTACCTATCCCTATCCATGATCCATCAACATCCACTTCCCTTGATGAGACATATGCCTCCCAAGAACACATAGAAGATCAACCAAATACCTTGGATCTAAGTGAACACAATGCTAATCAAGATCCAAATGATCCTCAATCACACACTATCAACCCCATTGCAAGTCCTCTATCATGTCCTATTGGTCTTTCCACCCTCAGTCATGAATGTTCCTCCTTAGAAAAAAAAAAAAACCATTATCTTCCCTTTCTTCATTCTCTCCATCCAATAAGGAAATCATGTCTAGTGTTCCACCTACACCTAGTCCCATTGTCTATTGCATACTCCAAAACATGAACCACAAAGGTAAAGGTGTAGACCTTCCTGAACAAGGTATTTTGGATCCCATCCATGTCAAAGTCCCTCCACACTCTTATGGCCTTGGATATACACCCCAAGGAAACCAATCTCAAGATGTTGGTACTTCCTCCATGCCTCCTAAGTCCACTTTCCATCATAAATCCTATCATATACCTAAAAAATATGTTGCCATCCTTCCTCCATCATCCTACAAATGTAAAAATCATGTCACCATACACCTTCCACCATCCACTTTGCCATCATTACTTACAAATCCTAATATCCCTCCATCCACTTTACCACCATTACTCCCAACACCTAATATCCCTACCATTCAATCCTCTTATCCATTTATCCATAAATACCTTAACATTACTAATCATGACCAAAAAATGCACACATTGTCTAAACAAGAAGCTTCCACTCATTCCACCTATCCCATGGAATTCAAAAATAAAAATTTGAATTCCTCTACCTATAAAGTAAAATATCCTAAAAATCCTCATGCCTTAGGGAACAAAATAAAATAATCAAAACAAAATACATCTAAAAAGTTATATAAGCCCTACCTCCAAAAGTAAAGGTCAAAACCAAAATGGTTTGGATCTCTAAGAAAAAGGAAAGCAAGTCAAATGAGACATCTACACCACAAAAATCCCTAACATCCACTTCCACCTCACATTCCCACTCTACTCAAGAATCTCATATTCCATCCCACAAACAAAATAAAATTCATAACAATACTAAGTCTATGTGGGTACCTAAAGCACATTATCTTCCATATCCTAAGAAAAAATCTCCATTGCTTCATATACCCTGTCCACATCAAAATCTTCAATTTTTATCATAGTGTGTGCAACCGTTGGTGATGGTTCCCTTCCATTTCACAACAATTCCACATACCTCCATCACCTCACCCTTCACTCATTATCCTACATATCTCCCCCACCACCTTCCTATGGTCCATTCTTTTGGCTAAGCTTCCCAATTCATCTTTTGCATAAGTCCCATATAATCCCTATCATAATCCACAACATAATTCACTATTTTCCTCCATAATCCATATCATAATCCATCATCTACCTAATTTTTCTCCCTCTCATGCATCCCCCTACCAACATCTATGAGCATATTTGACATGGTCCAGGCAATGACATCCATCTCTAGTGGGACTATCACCTTTCATGGAACTAGAAACTTGAGTCCCTCCTATCCATATTCCCCTTCTCCTATCTGCAAAGTCAAAAATTCAAAAAAAAACAAACCAAAAAAAGTAAAGAGAAATCCCTTCGTCCAACAATGAAAACCTAGTAAATAGACACCCTGGATAAGTACCATGATAAAAACCTGGCAAACAAGCGTCATGTGTAGGTTGATCTTCTATGTCACTTACACTTGGGGGCACGATGTCTTATCTATCCAACCTATCATTTCCATGTCATATCATTTCCATCCTATCTACCATCTTTAGCCATCATACATACCTATCATATTGAGTCCACTTATCCACCCTTCTCCTTTTGATCTTGATGAAGATATAGGGGAAAAGTGTTGAAAAATTCTTTGGATATCTTTTGGAATACCTCATCCTTTTTCCAACCAATCATATCATTATCCTATTGTCATAATCTTTTTCATGAAGAATCTTGATTATTATACCTAAAATGGGCCATGTTATTCCTATTCAACATAGTCTTTGGAGATCACATCCTTGCTCTCTTATGATGCATACATCCACTCCATCCATCCATCTGTCATGAGCCTTTTATCCCTTATCCTTTCACCCACCCTTCCATCCATCAATCCCATCTATCTCCTTGCACCTAGACTTTGTTTTCCCTTGTCATTGGTATTTAGCACAAAAGTTGCCCAAATTTTCATCCATTGACACCTCAAAACATTTCAAAACTAGAAATAAATAAAATATTTTCGAAAAGCCAAAAAAATCAAAACATTTCAAAAAAATACAAAAAACTAAAAGTATCCCTAGAAATACAAAAAAATGGAAAAAGGTCCTGAAAAAAGAAAAAAAATCAAATATCCATAAAAAAATCCAAGCAATAAAATTAAACCAAATCATTTCTTCCAATCACTTCTTCCAAACAATTTAGTGCATCAATTTAACTCCTCTAAATCATTCTTCAAATTATCAATCAAACAATCCTATAATCAAATCACTCCAATCTAAGTGATTCCAATCACCTCAATTCTTCTAATCAATTCATCACATCCTATCATCCAATCAAATCATCGTATCACTCCAAACCACTTCTTCAAATAAAATCAATCAAATTAATCCAAGCAATAATCCAAATGCAAGTCAATCAATCTTGCCAAATAATCCGATGACATCCTTTGGTCTTGATCCTAACCTTGTTGTAAACCCAATCAATCAAAGTCAATTATTCAATTAATCAATCATCCTTGTGTTGATCTAGGTATATGTCATTCCCCGCAATGACAACACTATCATCACCAATAAAAATCAATCAATTAATTACTCATCGGTTTGCAACTTGAAAAGGGAAATACCTTGTTTGTTTTTGTATGACTTGTGCATGATTTCTTGCTTGCTTGTTTTTGTTATAAATTTTATCTTGCATTTGCATCAAATCTGAATTATTCCAACTAATATTCATATCTTGTATCTAGACAAGGTTGTACTACACTGGGGAATGAGACACATCATCACCTTGGTCCTTATACCTTGGCGCATCATGTCTAGTGTTACATCAAACACCATGGTTGTTAAATTTCTTGTAGCATAACTTATCATTCATCTCCTTTATCCACTTCCTATCTTGGATGATTCATCTTGTCCCTCCTTATAATTTCATTTTGAGAGCATACCTATGTTTGTCCAGCCCACCTATCATCTCGAGGGAGCATCATCATCCTATTCTTATATCATCATCATCCCACTTGTATTTCATCATCATCCTATCTTTCTATCATCATCCATTTTCCTCTATCCATACCTTAGCTTCTTTTAAATGTTGTTACTTGACACAAATCTCATCATCTCAAACACCATCTCAAAGAGGGGCAAAATGTAGACACTAAAAATTGTCCTAAGGCCTATGACTTATAGATTCTTCATCATTTCCCCTTTTGTCTTTGATAATTAAATAATTTTAATTATTTAATTAATTCATTTCTATATTTATTCATCCCTAATTAATTAAATAAATTTTATTTACTTAATTACGTCACTAATTAAGTCTATTTCTTTCTAAAATTAAATAATTTCTTATTTATTTAATTTTTGTCCACTTTCCACTATAATTAAATAATTATTTTTTTATTATTTAATTATTTATTAGCCTTTTCTCTCATAAATTAAATAAATTTTATCTATATAATTTGGTCCACTCTCTTGAATTTTGAATTAAATCATTGTTTAATTCAAAATGATTCCCTTTCTCACAGTCTTCTATAATTAAATAATATATTTATTATTTCATTATTCATTGGCCACCTAGATTAATTTTTTTTTATTATTTAATTTCTCTTCTCACCTCTTTGTCCATGCCAATCTTATCTTCCACATCAAATCTTATCTTTAGAAATCTCATTTAATTCTAGCCCTTGATTGAATTATCTCATAATTCAATCTCAACCCTCCATCCTTATCATTGCACTATTTTTTCCCTAACCCTATTTCATAATACAATTTTCAATCTTGGCCATTGATTAAGACATCTTATTGAAATCCAATCTCAACCATCAATCCAAATTTGACCTTTCCTATAAATCAACACTCTCATAAGCCATTTGGGGGGTTGATTCTTCAAGTATCCTTATGCTGCCAAAATCATTATTGAATCACTCATCCATTTCTATCTATCATCATTCATATATCATCTCCATATCAATGTTATGCTATTGAATTGAGCAACCAACATATCAAATCAATCGAATAATTCATCCATCATTATGTATATTTGACATATTGAAGATTTGGATTAGGTAATGCATGTTATTGTTTTATTTATTTTATTTTATCCAAAATTTTCATATACATGTACTAATAGGACTTTGGTCGTCAATATTCGTAGGACTGTTTTCATCATCATCCATAGGATTTTGTTCATTATTGTTCATGTTATCATCACCAATGTCAACATTCATCAC
>VDFB02358999.1:0-28028 GCA_007258455.2 Sequoia sempervirens
TTGTGAAGGGTTTAGGACACCTATCATTTTTTCAATATTCTTGCACGAGTTCTACTTGTGTAGTTGGTGTCAATGTTTTCAAAGGATTTTCCTTAATTTTCTCAATGTTTAAACAATTATTTGGTTTAGGGTCAGATTCACATGTTTACACTTGTTGTTGTATAAATACTTCATTATACAATGAAGATTAGAAGGCACCCAATTCATTGCATGAATCCATGGTCATGCTAAATGAAGATTATATCAAATATCATGAGGCATAACATGGATTGGTGTTTCTAATGTGCCCTTTCTAGTTGTAATAGGAAAAGTGATCACAACAATCAATTGTTTTCCTAGATTGTAAAATCCTTGAATATATAAAGAATCAGGTTGAATTCTTGATTTATCCACACCAAGGCTATTGAAAAGGGTTACACTACAGACATTAAGAGTTAAGACATTATCAACAAGGGTTCACTTTATGCCTATTATATTGTATTGAACTATTACCATGAAAGAATCATTTTTTATTTTGCACTTCCAAAGAACGGAACTCACTTTGGTGAAAATAATGTTCACATTCATTTGTGGAATCATGACTACTATGTCATTTGGTTGCACATTAGAAGGGATAGGAAATTTTTGTAAACCACTTTGAATCATATTATGACATTGAGGGGAGGCTTAAATAAGCTCCCATAATGATATCTTAGTAGGAGTATTATTTATTTTTTCAACAAAATTGTACTCCTTTTCACTATTTAAAAGAAAATAAGGGGCACTAGGTAAGATAGGGTTAGGAAATGGGAAATATTTTGAAGGTATTTGTCTTGGTTGTGGATTGTTTCTAGTGTTATATATATGAGCAACGATATTGTAACTCCACTACTGCGACATATTATTGTTAGTTGGTTTGAGGATGAGGATCAATTTTTTTTGAGTTTAAGTTTTGTGTGAAGGTGGGTAAAGGATGATTTGAGGTTGAATAATATTAAATTCTCTTAGGGAAGGAGAGTATAATTCCACTTCATCATCTTCATCTAAGGAGGCCTCATTACTAGTGTTTGAAATACATGCATCATTTCCATCTTTCTCTTGTACCATGGTATCTACCCTAGTAGGAGAGCTTTTAGTAGAACAACATAGATGTTCATGACACTCAAAGGTTTGTTCTTCTAAAATGATTTCATTGCAAGTAAGCCAGTTATCAATGGTTGGATTTTCTTGTTTATAGATGATGGCCTTTGCATGTTAAATAATGTTTTCTCTAGGGGGAGAGAGGAAAATAAGATTCCCATGACTCTCATTGGTGTGATCTTAAAATTCCAAAATATATTCTTCTCAACTAGAAGAGATACTAGGAGATGAACAAGTATGATTATCATGGTCATATATGATTACATTCCCTTGTCCCATAATGTCTTCCAAAATAGGATAGGTATGGGAATAAAATTAAATAGGGTTGTCATATATCTTAAAGATTTGATCATCTAACACCAACATATCCTTCTCACAACTAATATGATTGTCATGATTTTTCAAAATTACATCCCCTTTCACTAAGACATTCTCATAAGAAAGAGGTAAATGAGAATTAGGTAAGGTGATGTTTAGAAATGTGTCCATGATATCCTTCTCTTGTGCCATAATATCTTCCAAAGGGGGATGAGGAGAAGGAAAAAAATAATTTCATGATTCTAAATGAGTTCATATTCTTTCACCTTCAGATACCTTCATCACTAATAGGAGAGGTATTGGGAGAAAAACAACTATAATCATCATAGTTATCTATGCTTGTATCCCTTCTATCACATCATTCCCACACATAGGAGAGATAGGAGGGGGTATAGATTTAAGGAAACCATCAACATTTTCACTTGATTACACTAATAGACTCTCATAACTAGGAAATGTATTGAATGAATGACTAACATGCTTATTGAATAAATTTTTCTTTGCAAACTTGGAAAAGGAAGATGCTAACATTTGTGAAAAGTAATCTATATAAACTCAAAAGGGAAAGAGACTTAAAATCCAACGCAATGACCTAGAATGAAATGTGTAAATGCAATTTGTAGATTCTAAACAAGGTAATTTGTTGATTGAACTATGAAACAATATAAAAATGAAATTTTATGAATTCCATTTTGAAATTAACAAATGCAATAACTAAACCAGATTAAGTTATATCCAATTAAATGAATGAAATAGAAACTCAACAAACTAAAACAGATAGCTAACAACAACAAATATAAACACAAAAATGATATTTTTAATATTGTAAAAGGTAGTTTTAGATCTATTCTATGACTTATTTTCCTAGAGTGAAGTATGAGTCCTAGTTAGGTTTTTTGAAGGGTTCAAATTCCTAAAAATACACAACACATAATTCTAAAAAGTAGGAAAAGAAATATGTACATAGACTAAATCACTCAAAGGGGTGAATGAGTCTCGAATTAGGGTTTGTGCACCAAATATAATTTTTTTTAGGTGAATTTTTTAGTTTCTAGTTTATATTTTTACTTTCTATTTACAGTTAAATAATTTTAGTGGAATTCAATGATCTAAGATATAAAAATGCAAGCTATATGCACTTTCACTAATGCAATATTTTGAAATCCTAGATGCAAATTAACTAATGCAAGACCTAATGAACAGTTAATGTAAGCTGGATCTAGGACTATGATGCACTCTAAATCAGAAAATAAGATGTTCTAAGTACTAAATTCACTAAAATGAAATGTAGAAAATTGTTGCTCTATGTTTTGGGAGATAGAACTAAAGGGGGATTAGGGTTCCTTCACCAATTTCCTTCAAGTTTCATTCAAGGAAACCCTAAAGATCTCAATCTAGGGATGGAATTAGGAAAAGGGATCTATAATAGGGTTTGCTATGAGTGTTATTAAAGAAAAAATTGGGTTCACCACCAAGCAAAGTCTTGGAAAGAAGAAGACAAAAGTATTATGAAAACCTAACTAAATGACCTAGGAAATGGAACTGAAAATTAGGATGATGAATTGGGAATGAATAGAGGGTACATATAAGAAATATGTGATAAAAAAAAGCTTTGAAACCCTAAAATTATTACTTTTAAAGCTCACTAGGAATCATATGCCAGACTAGGTGATTTAGTCTAGACTAGGGTTTTTGGGAAAAACATGGAATCTTATAGTGCTTGATCTAGATCTTCTAAAACTGGGAAAATTTATGTACTAGGACTCATACACCCAAGGTGGTGATTTAGTCTTAGTAATATGGATTGGTTGAAACTTAAGTATCCTCTAGTTTTCTACTATAACTTCTCTACTTTCAAACCTTCAAGTCTGAAACCATGAATTCTAGCCTATAGGTGACTTTCCATGAAGATGACAACCTCTTGACAACTTGAAAACTTTCCTCAATCTTGTAACTTAGTCTTCAAAGGATATTCAAGCTCCAAAACACCTAGATCTTTAATCACACATGTTTATTGAGAAAAAAAAATCATTTTTTAGGAAATAGGGGTTTGCCTTGGTCAAACCCCATTTAGGTAATTAAACCTTATGATGAAACAATGAAACATGAACATGAAGCATGAAACATCAAACATCAAACATCAAACATGAACAATGATACCTTTAATGATGTCTTGAAATGTAAATCTAAAATATAATATGAAGTGGCCATGAAAAATGTATATCTTGATCTTGAATTAGATATGGAATGATGCTTAACTTGGATATCTTTAATACTACATCAGAACACTAGTTGAATAACATGC
Organism: Sequoia sempervirens; assembly: GCA_007258455.2. Classification (NCBI taxonomy): domain Eukaryota; kingdom Viridiplantae; phylum Streptophyta; class Pinopsida; order Cupressales; family Cupressaceae; genus Sequoia; species Sequoia sempervirens. Next base: position 3,743 of record VDFB02358999.1, read on the forward strand.
ACAATGATTTATCTCTTTGACATGATGATGGATCTTGAATTGCTACAAAAATATGCCTTTGAATGCTCTTGAATGCTCTTGAATTCTCTTTTGAACTCTTGTGAAAGTGCTCTTGATTGCTTATAAAATTATAGGATGAAGCTATGTGAAATTACCTTGTGTTTATACTTTTTTATGCAAATTTCCTAAAATTACAACACTACAAGCTAAAATCAAATCGAGGATAATAAAAAACCACCAAGAATTGAATTTAAAATGGGTTTGGATTAGAGTGGGACTCATACACCCAAGGTGGCGTATGAGTCCCAATGGCTCAAAATTGAGACACAAACTCTAAGAAATGTCTTGTTTAATGTGAAATCCAAAATAAGGCCCCAAGACCTACGTGGGACTCATATGCCCAAGGTGGTGTATAAGTCCTATATCATCAAATCTAGAGAACATGACCCAAAACATTGAATTATTATTATTTATTTGATATATGTTGGGATTGTCCTTAGAAATATGCATTAAATAAGGCTTTTGGATGCAAAATATGATCAAATAAGGCATAAAGAAGCCTATTTTAGTAGGGAGGGCCCAAAAAGTGTGAAAATATAGAGATGCATTTTTCTACACTACATTTAGCCCCCACAATAATGAGAGGAGGAACTTGCTTTAGACTAGCACTAAAGTAGACATTCAAGTGGGGTCCAAGTGTACCAATGTGGATGGTATAGGATAAAAAAGATCAAAGGAGGTGGCCAACCCCCCGAGATCAAAGATTCTACATCAAACGAACATAAGTACAAGGTGTTTATATAAATCATCAAGATACACAAACATAGAATTTCAAAGACAAAAAGATAAAAGAAAAAGAAAGAAATGGTGGATCAAGCTTCGAACATTTATCCAATGCAATATTGATGTAGGATCATCCTTGGTTCTTGGAAATCTTGCATCAAACAAAAATATTTTCATTTTAGTTTGTTCTTGTTTCAATTCTTGTTTAGTTCAAGTTGGTAGATTCAACACTTCATCATATTTTCTCACATGACCCTACAAATCTATATTTTCATTATGGACATGTTAATTTTCCTTATTCCAAGATTTCAGGTCAATTGGATATTTTTTCGGCAAGTTATCACTTTTGAGATAAGTGACATCTTCTAGAATAGACCGAGTAGTTTTGAGCCTAATGACTAGTTTGATCTCTTATGGATCCTTCTCATAACTTGTGGATCCTTACAGTGTGTCTTGAATTGTTCCATGGAGTGTCCCCGACCTTAATTTAGGTCCACACTTCATCCTATGCACCTATCAAGGAGAAATTCAAATTTAAGGCTGACCTATTTCATGTGCACATTACATTTCCTTCATCAGGGATTGTAATGATCTTTGGTTGACACAAATGATTATAGATCTCAAGATATGATATAAATCATTGTAATAGATCATTAGGAAAGTGATTAAGAAAAAGATAGGATTTGATATGTAATATTTTAGCTTGAATTAAGGAGCATATAGGAACATTATATTTTGACCATGTTGTATCAGACTTGTGAGCCTAATCTATAAACCTAGATGTTGCTAGTTGTTTGTAATTGAAATTCCTAATAATAAGAATGTTTGAATCTACATTTTCCTCCATATTCTATGTTGCTTCAGTTGTGTAAATCTTGCTGCACAATCTAGATAGTTCTCATTGAGGACCATCCTACCATGGCTACACCAGATTGGTATTAGAGCAAGGTTCATTCTGTGAGAAATCATTTGTGTTTGTAGAGTCCCGTTGAAAATTTATTTTGGGGTGGCAGATTGAGGATTCGACCTGAAACTACAAAGGACTTGTGTAAAGATGGAAGGAAGAATAAATTTTAGAGGAAATGGAGCACGTGGAAATGTAGACCCAGCTATAATGGAGATATTGAGAGGAATTACTGCTAGATTAGAAGTAGTCAAAATGGCCCAGAGGAGAGGTCAATCAGTTGATGATGTGAGTGATGAAGAGGTAGAAGAATAGGAAGAAAGGGAAAGAGTCCTGGTATATGGAGCCTAATCAAACTCAGAGGTTAAATTTTCCCCACTTTTATTAGCGTGGTTTCCCCCCAATTATTTACTAGGGTCAAGGGGTAGCGCCCCCAAGATGGGATCAAGGGGAAGTACCCCTTGCAAGGTCCAAGGGTAGCACCCCTAGCGTGCTCCTTGTCGCGATACAGGGAAGGGTCAAGGGGCAGCACCCCCAAAACCTCTCTTGATTTTTATTATTTTATAAAGGCGTTGGGTGTGATTTTCTCTATTGGCCAACATAAAAAACCCTAATTTTGTAACCAACATAAGTCTTTATAAAAGGCTAAGGGTTTGGGTTTTGTTGACATTGTATTGTAGATTTTTTAGCGATATTGGGTTGTAAGGATTACTGGTTGTAATTATTTTGATGTATTGGATAATAATATTGGACTCTTTGTTGGTGGACGTAGCCCAAGTTTGGGAGAACCACATTAAATATTGTCTCTTGTTATTATTTTTGTGTCTTTCATTCCTCTGTTTAATCTTTATTTTCATATAATTGATATTTTTTGCATACAATTCCTAACAAAGATAAGATCAACCTGTTCTTGATCAAGGAGAAGAAAGGTTCATAAGACCCCTAACCAAAGTAAATACTAAACCAAATTTCAATCCACTAAATTATAGTGGTAAGTTGGATTCAAATGAATTCCCTGATTGGATAACGAAGATAGAATTTATTTTTGAATTTGAAGGTACCACCGAAGAAAAGGTAATATTTGCTTGTACAGAGTTGAAAGGACATGCATCCCTTTGGTGGGAACATTTGTATACATATAGGAAAAGAAGAGGAAAGGAGAAGATAAAATCATGGGATCAGATGGTGAATAAGTTAAAGAAAATTTTTATTCCTGCATATTATCAAATCTGTTTGTTCTAGAAGTTGTAGAATTTGAAGTAGGAGTTAAGTGTGATAGAGTATACTAAGGAGTTCTAGAAGTTGAATATCAAATCTAGACATTCAGAGGATGAGGTCAAGAAAGTAGCTAGATATGTGAATGGCTTGAAGCCATCTATATAGGATGAGATTAGTTTGATCAAGTTGTTGAGTGTGGAAGAGGCATATCAATGTGCCCTAAAAGAATAAGAGAAGCTAACTAAAAGACATGAGAAGAGACAAAGAGGAAGAGGAAAAATATTTCAGAGAGGAAGAATTTTTACTAGAGGAGGAAGAGGAACTTTTACAGATCATAATAAAGATAAGGAAGTCAGTAAGAATGATAACTCGTGCCATAGAGATGATGTAAACATTTACCGAAATGAGGGTTATAGAAAAGATGATAGAGGATAGGAGAAAAGAGTATTCAGGGGAACTTATTTTAGGTTTGGTGGAGAAGGACATAGAGCATTTGAATGTAATCAGGGAGATACAAGAAGAAAGATAAAGAATAGTAGAAGAACAACCTTTGCTGAGGAATATCATGTTGGATCATCTAACAAACTGGAAGAGGGAAAAGTGTTGGTGAACAAAAGAGTATTGTGTTAAAGTGAGATGGAGCAAGAACCATTACAAAGAAAGAATTTGTTTCAGACTAGATGCAAGGTAGCTGGTAAATGTTGTAGAGTGATTGTTGATAGTGGTGTTGGCATATGGATTTAAGAGATTTTTTTTGGCTGCTTGTGTTGTCATTGATGGAAATTGGAGTCTGCAATATGGTCCACAGTATTGAAGTTGCTCCTACTAGAAAGAGAAGTATGAGTCTATAATCTACTGGAAGAAATTATGAAGTACAAGATATCTAGTTGATAAGTTGATCTGAATACTTCACCAAATCACTATTTTGTCATGTGGATCCCCAAGGAATCTTTTTTAGCATGTATGCTACCCTCCTCATGAGTTTTGTGGTGTCACATTAATCATAGTACGAGTTAAGAGATTTGGTAGAATGATTTATTGTTTATTCTCTCATTTTGGCTGACTTGTTGCATATGGCATGCCGTGGATGTATGAGGAGTATGTTCTTAACTATTTCTTATGTTTGTAATTTTGGTTTGGGTCCCTACTATAGTCTAGCCAACTTGTGTGGGTATGCATCAATTCTAACTGGTGATTTGAGCCGACATAAGAAAGAATATTATATTTTTTTTGAAGCTAACATAATAAAATGCTTGATAGCGGATATATAAAGGAGATCAAAAAATTATTTTGAGATTGAGATAGAGATATAGATAGATAGAGAAGTGTGTGTAGATCAAGAAGAGCGAAGGTATAAGGGAAAAAAAGTACAAAACAATTAGATGAGGTAATATCAGAAGATTTTTTTGGTCAACAAAAGGGTTTTGTATGTAGAGAAGAGCGGAGCATAAGTGTGAATTGGATAAAAGATCTAGAATCTGGTTATGTGCTTCATTGGAACTGAATCCATGCATTTGTAGATGCTATAATCTCATTTCAACATTTTTTTGTACTATCAAATATATTTTGTAAGGCAGTGAGCCTTTTCTTTTTGAGTAGTGAGCTCTAGGAAATGTGTGTGAATGCAAGTGCATTCCCTTGTTATCATACTTTAACAAAGTATACTTTGTAGATTAATCTCCATCGTGGTTTTTCCCCTAATAGGGTTTCCACATAAAAAAAATTGGTGTTATGATGTTTCTTAATATGTTTGTGTGATTCCTTCTATTTATATGTTGTGAATGCTATTTAAAGTTCAATTATTGTTGTTGATAGTTTAAGATCTGATTTGAAAATCAAATGTTGTGGAACACTTATTCACCCCCCCTCTCAGTGTTCCTAGTGTCCAACAATTGGTATCAGAGCTAGTTCCTCTTTTGGAGTTTAATAGCTTGAGGTGGATATTGAATTACAATGGAAATTGGTGGTCTTCAATAGTAGGTTATGGTGGCACTTGATGATATTGATAAATCTAAAGTAGAGGTCATGGAACTAAAAGTAAATCTTGTGGCTGTAGAAAAATTCATTCAATCACTGAAGGATAAAATAAATGAGTCAAGGGAAAAGAGGAAGGAACTATGTGATCAGTTGAAGCAAAAAGAAAGAAAAGGTCTAGATGATGTCCATCTGAATAAAACCCTAAGAGAGATAACATAAGAATGTGAAAATATTGCTAAGGAAAATGTAGCTCTAAAGCTTGAAATGGAATATGTGACGATGAATTTAACCAAAGAGATTGAAGAAAGAAAGAAGAATGAGGAGAATCTAGCCCAGTCCTTGAAAAAAAATATGAAGAATGCAATAGAATTAATAGTGGATTCATTTAGGTAGAGATTAATCTGCAACAATCTAGAAACAATGAACAAGAGCTTGAGAGATAGGTAATTATTCTAAAAAATGAGCATGCTACTACAAATGAATTCAAGGAGAAGTTCAGGATAAGTTCTACTAGGCTTGATGAGATAACCAAAGGTCAAAAGGATACAAATGATAATCAATGTCTAGCTATGAGAAGGGTGAGAGCTCTAGATTTGAACAAAAGAACCTTGAAAAGAAGAAAAAAGGTAGAAGACATCCAGTAAGGCAACCCAATGCTCAAAATTTTAATGGATATTACTTTCTTTGTAATAAATTTGGACATATGGCTTCTTAGTGTAGAAGAAAGATAAACTTTAGCACTCCATTATTTTTTGGTCAGTGTTTTAAATTCAAGAAGTTTTGTCATAAGTCATTAGAATGTAGTGCAAGTAACATTAAGTGTTATACTTGTGGAAGATTTTGACATGTTAATCAATTTAGATCAAGAGGAAATCAGTGGAATAGATGGTATAGACAAAAAAATCCAGTATGTTATAATTGTAACAAACTTGGGTACATTGAAAGATTCTATAGGAATAGAAACATGAATAAAAGAGGTCATGTTTATCAAGGAAGAAACTCACAGAAAGACAAAAGAAGGAAAAGAAAAAGCATCTATGGAAGATATAAGAGATCAGAGAAGAAAACATGGATAAAGAAAAGTGAATCTAATGAAGGCAATAAGGTTGTATCAAAATCCCCCTCTAGTAATTCTTCTAGAAATTGATTTAAGGCTAGTGTCCTAGGGGGAGTTTCTCATGAAAATATTTTGTCCCCCTGTGTATAGTTGGCACCGAATCATAGGATGCCATCAGTCGTTGTGCTATTCATTGTCAAATGTATCAACAATCATTTGTTGAGTTGGATGAAATGTTAAAGGTCCACAGTCAAATCCTTTTCTTGTTGTCTAAGTTTGTAGAGTAACCTGAACTTCTAGGGAAACACATTTATTGTAGCAGAAAGTAAGTATGTGAAGTTATAAAAGAGCATTTGGAACCCTAATTTTTCATCGTGCATTGAAGGAGAAAAATTGGAGAACCTTTTTAGAAAAATTCTGAAGGAGTGATAATTTAATTTAGTGGTGAATTCTCTAGGTATTTCCGTTGCTCGTCAATTTCATACTTATTTGATTGGTAGAACCCTGTTTGGTATGAAAAATGAAAAAAATCAAAGGAACAGTAACTCTGGATGAATATAGTAGTCAAAAAATTTAGGGATGTAAGAAATTCATTGTTTTTCATCGAATTGAAGAAGCTTGGAGGAGTGAAACATAAAAAATTGGAAATTTGGAATGAATTCCCTCATTTCATCAATGCAAAGGTAGTTCAATTTATCTTGAACAAATTGGATGGTGATATCCTTACTCTAGATAAACCATATCAAATTTCTAAGGATGTAATAAAAAATCTAACAGGTTTGTGCAATGTTGGTTATGTTCCAAAAAATAAATCAATTCGAAATGTTGAGGTTGAAGCCCTAACTAGAATAATAGGAGATCAGAGGGCTTTGATGATCACAAAAATTAAAGATTTGTTAACAAGGTATATTACACATGGAATTTCATATAAAATCTTCTTCAAAAATAGAGAAGGATCAACCTCAGCAAGTATAGTGTATATCACTCACAAAATGATAATAGAAAATGAAGACTTTCACCTATGTGGTTTGATGAAGGATCAATTGATGGAGAATGCACAATTAACAAAGGATATAGATTAATCTTTCAGATTTGGTACCATAGATATATGCATTATGATGTATTTTCAAAGTTGCTTGCCTCTAAATGACAATGTGGTATGGAAGGAAAATATACTGGTTTGTAAGAATTTTTTTGAGTATTTCAACTCTTTTGTAAATGGTGAACAATTTTATGAAAAAATCTTTGGAAAATTATTGGAAAAGTTTGGCATAAGTGATATTCCTCTTCCAGTAAAGATAGCTGAAGTTGGGTCATCCTCTGACAAGGAAGAGAAAAAGAAAAATAGAGGAAGAGATTTGGCTGGTGTCACTCCTCTAGCACCCAAGTCAATAAAATTTGAGGGAAAAGGAAAAGAACAAATGGTTTTGGATATAGTGGATGAAAAATATAAGGAATATACACCTAAAGATGAACCAAAACTAGGTGAACCAGAAGTGATAATAGTAGAAGATAGTGATGAAGAAGTTGCTCTATTTAAAGCAAAGATATTGTAGATTATTCAGGATGAAGACATAATGCAAAAGATAACTGATATATGGTTGAATGGATCATGTTATGAGTAGAACTTGATTGAGAACACTCTAGGAAGATACTTTGTTGATAACAACACTGAATTGGAGATTCTGCAGAATGTACTTCCAAAAGAGCTGATTGAGTGTGTTAGGGAGGCTATGGCCTCTATGCCTCTGGAAAAAAAAGAGGAGGAAATAATTTCCCATCTGAAGATGTAGTTTAGGCTATCTCTTTCCAAACTAAAGAATAAAATGAATATGTTAAGATAGTGCATTGACTCAGCCAAGAAGACCTTCAATTACTGTCTTAGGTGGCCACATGTGGTTGGAAAATACAAGGACAAGTTGGAGGAAATCGAGAATGAGGTTGTTAGAATCAGACAAGACTACAACATGTGTTTGGACAAGGATGGAGAAGTTAAGAAGAAGATTAATGATCTACAGGTTGAGCATGCAAATATTCACTTTTCCAGAAATACTCTTATGGGTGCTTTTTGGAAAGTAAAAGATCATACTAAATCCAGATTGGAGAAAATGATTGGAATCCTAAAGAAAGAAGAAAATTTGGATGATGCCATCACCATTCCTGAATCCCTTGTCTAGATTATCAATAGGAAATCAGAGAATAACAACTTGATTATAGCTATTGGGATTGCAGTTGAGTCTTGGAAAAAATCCTTCCAAAAATAAAAGTTAAGTATAAAATAATCTTCTGATTTGTGCAACAGTTTTCCAAATTTTGATCAAACTCTCTATTTTGCAATAAGGGGAGAGAATAGTAAAAAAAAATTTGTAACAAAAGAATGAGAGAAGTGTAATAAAATATTAAAGGTGAGCGTAAGTAGTAGAATCTTTTTCATTGATATCAAAGCGGGAGTAATTTTTCTAGTTTTGATGAGTTCTTGAGTTTTGACACTTAATCATTTTTCACTAAGTGTTGCCATCAATGCCAAAGGGGGAGATTGTTGGCATATGGCTTTGAGAGACTATTTTTGGCTGCTTGTGTTATCATTGATGGCAAATGGAGTCAACAGTATGGTCCATAGTATTGAAGTTTCTCCTACTGGCAAGAGAAGTAAGAGTCTGTAATCTGCCAGCAAAAAGTATGAAGTACAGAGTATCTGATTGATAAGTTGATCTAAATAATTCACCATATCACTATTATGTGGTGTGGGTCCCCAGGGAATATTTTTTAGCATATATGCTATCCTACATGATTTTTGTGGTGCCGCATTAATCAAAGTACGAGTTAAGAGATTCGGTAGAATGATTTATTGTTTATTCTCTCATTTTGGCTGACCTATTGTGTATGGCATGTCACGGATGTATGAGGAGTATGTGCTTAACTATTTTTTATGTTTATAATTTTGGTTTGGGTCTCTACTATAGTCTAGTCAACTTGTGTGGGTATGCACAAATTCTAACTGGTGATTTGAGCTGACATAGGAAAGAATATTATATTTTGTTTGAAGCCAGCATATAATAAAATTCTTGATAGCGGATATATAAAGGAGATCAAAAAATAATTTTGAGATAGAGATAGAGATATAGATAGATAGAGAAGTGTGTGTAGATCAAGAAGGAAGGTGTAAGTGTGGAAAAGTAAAAAATAGTTATATGAGGTAATATCAGAAGATCTGTTTGGTCAGCAAAAGGGTTTTGTATGTAGAGCAGAGCAGAGTAGAAGTGTGAATTGGATAAAAGATCCAAAATCTTATTATGTGCTTCATTAGAACTGAATCCAGGGATTTGTAGATGCTATATTCTTAGTTCAATTTTTTTAATATTAAATATATTTTGTAAGGCAGTGAGCCTTCTCTTTTTGAGTAGTGAGCTCTAGGTAGTGTGCCTAAATGCAATTGCATTCCCTTTTTATCATACTTTTAATAGAGTATACTTTTTGTATTAATCTCCACCATGGTTTTTCCCCTAACAAGGCTTCCACATAAAAAAATTTGGCGTTATTATGTTTCTTAATGTTTTTTCATGATTCTTTCTATTTATATGTTATGAATTCTATTTAAAGTTCAATTATTGTTGTTGATAGTTTAAGATATAATTTGAAAATCAAATATTGTGGAACAATGATTCAACCCCTCTCTCAGTTTTCCTATTGTCTAACAAGTGGAAACTACAAGAACCTAGTTTCTGAAGAAATGGTGACCAAATTGAAGTTGGAAAGATTGAAACACCCGAAGCCCTATCAAATAGCATGGATTCAAGATGAGCATAAGGTACTGGTAAGTGAATAATGTTTGGTGGAATTGAAGATAGGAAATTATAATGATGAAGTTTTGTGTGATATCATGCCTATGGATGTATGCCATGTTTTGTTGGGAAGACCTTGGTTGTATGATACATAGGCTATTCATGATGGAAGGAAGAACACATATACCATTGTTTCTAATGGGATGAAGCTGACTTTGTTGCCATTGGAGGATGTTCCTAAGGTTGAGGTTTGTATGAGTACTAGAATTTTTTGGGTTGATGAAATGAGATTTTTGGATGGACTGAGACATGAGAACATGTGCTATTCCTTGGTTCCTAAGAAGGATGGAGAATTAAAGCTTGTAGAAAAACAACTAGAGGAGATAAAGGAGTTGTTGGCAGAATATGTGGAAATCATTTCAGATAATGTACCTGATGGATTACCACTTGTGAGGAGTATTAGTCATTGCATGGATCTAATTCTTGGAGCTAGTTTTCCTAATAAAGTAGCACACTAGATGACATGAGAGAATCATGAAGAGTTGAATAGACAAGTGCAAGAGTTGTTGAGGAATGGTTTGATCATAGAAATCTTAAGTCTTTGAGCAGTACTTGTTGTGCTAGTGCCTAAGAAGGATGGAGAATGGAGGATGTGTATAGACTCTAGAGCCATAAACAAGATCACAATGAAGTACAAATTTCATTTTCCCTAGATGGATGACATTATAGATTGTTTGAGTGGAGATAAATACTTTACAAAGATAGATTTGAAGAGTGGATATCATCATATTAGAATCAAAGAATGGGATGAGTGGAAGAAAAAATTAAAGACAAATGAAGGATTGTATGAGTGGTTGGTGATGCCTTTTGGAGTAATAAATGCACCGAGTACTTTCATGAGGCTGATGAATGAGGTATTCAAGAAATTCTTGTGTAAGCTTGTGATTGTCTATTTGGATGACATATTGATTTTCAGTAAGACTAGAGAAGAAATTTTTTTGCATATAAGACAAGTTTTGCAGAGGTTGAGAGAAGAGCAGTTGCTGATAAACATTAAGAAGTGTGGTTTCATAAAGGAATAATTGGTATATCTGGGATTTGTGATATCTGTGGATAGATTGAAGATGGAACCTAAGAAGGTAAGATAAATTGTTGAATGACCTACACCAGAAATCATTGGAGAGGTAAGATCATTTCATGGATTGGTTAGTTTCTATCAAAATTTCATTAGGAATTTTAGTTCTATTTGTGCAGTCCTATGACAAAAACAATGAGAGGGTACAAGAAATATTTTAGGTGGATATCTGGAGCAAACCAAAGTTTTGAATTATTGAAATAGAAAGTAATTGAGTAGCCTTTGTTTGATTTACCAGAATTTAGTAAGGTATTTCAAGTAGACTGTGATGCAAGTGGAAATGTAATTGGAGTAGTATTAAATCAAGAAGGAAGACTAGTAGCTTATTTCAGTGAGAAATTAAATGATACGAGAAGAAGGTATTTCTAGTGTATGACTAGGAGTTTTATGCCATAGTTCAATCCTTGAAGAAGTGGAGACATTAATTTTTCCCCAAGGAGTTTTTGTTGTATATAGATCATCAGGCATTGCATTATTTGAGTAGTCAAGGTAAGTTGAATCAGAGACACATGAGATGGGTGGAATTCTTGCAGAGTTATACTTTTGCTTTGAAAAATAGGAGTAGAAAATAAAATAGAGTTGCTGATGATTTGATTAGGAGAAGGAATTTACTGCAGAGATGATAGTGGAGGTATTAGGATTTGATGAATTGAAAAACTTGTATAAGGAAGACTCAAATTTCGTAGAACCTTTGAGATCATGTAAATAACCAGTCTTGGAGGATATGAGGCAATGGTTGTATTATTTCATTCAGGAGGATATGTTGTTTAGAGGGAATCAATTGTGTGTACCCTAGAGTTCAATGAGGGATAGCTTGGTGAAAGAAAAACATGGAGGATTGGAAGGACACTTTAGAATTGATAAGCTAGTAGCATTGGTAAGTGAGAATTAATTTTGGCCATAGATTCATAATGATGTTAGGAAATTTGTGCAGAGTTGCAAGTTTTTTCAAGTTGCAAAAGGGAGTAGTTAGACTGTTGGATTATATAAGCCTTTGACAGTTTAAGAGAGACCTTGGGAGGATATCAACATGGATTTCATACTTGGTTTGCCAAAGACACAGAGAGGTAATGATTCTATATTTGTGGTGGTGGATAGATTTTCTAAAATGGCACATTTCATACCTTGTAAGAAGACAAGAAATTTAGTACATGTAGAAAACTTGTTTTCAAAGAGGTGGTCAGATTGCATGGATTACCTAGGAGTCTTGTTTCAGATAGAGATACAAAGTTTGTTGGTTACTTTTGGAGGACACTTTGGAAGAAGTTAAAGATAGATTTAAAGTTCAGTTCTACTTTTCACCCATAGATGGATGGACATCTACAGAAGTAGTAAACTAGAGTTTGGGAAATTTGTTGAGATGTTTGGTAGGAGAGAAGACCAGAAGTTGGGATTTATTTCTTGCACAAGCAGAGTTTGCTTACAATAATTTAGTGAATAGGAGTATCAGAAAGACACCTTTTGATATTGTTACTGGAGTTCATCCTAAAGGTATATCATAGTTGTGAGACATCAATAAGGAAGATAAAAGGAGTGCAAAAGCAAAGGAATTTGTAGAACATATGAAGAAGGTGCATACTCAAGTAAAGAAACAATTGTAAGATATGAATTGAAAGTATAAGGAGCGAGTTGATGAAAAGAGGAGACATAAGGAGTTCAAAGTTGGAGATGAAGTGATGGTGTATTTGAGGATGGAAAGATTTCTAGTTGGGCACATACAATAAGATCAATATGAGGAAGTTTGGACCCTATAGTATTTTGAAGAAATTTGATTTAGGAAATGCATATGAAGTAGACTTACCAGATGGCGTGGGTATATCACCTATATTCAACATTGTAGATCTACATCTTTACCATGAAGTAAAATTGGAGAAATAGCTCCCTAAACAATCAGAATAGATAGAAGATATTTTGTATGTTAGAGATGGGAGGAAAACACGTGGAAGATAGTACAAAGAATATCTTGTGAAATGGAAGGGAAAACTAGTGGAGTATTCTTCTTGGATTTCTTAGGCTGAGGTAGATCGTATTGTTTTTCCTTTATCCCTAGAAAAGTGAGGGACTCACTTTTCAATCAAACTCAGGTGTTTGATGTAGGAGAATCCTTGGTTCTTGGAGATCCTACATCAACCAAAAATATTTTCATTTCAATTTTTTCTTGTTTTAGTTCTTGTTCAATTCAAGTTGGCAGATTCAACACTTCATCATATTTGCTCACTAGATCTTGTGGATCTATATTTGCATCATGGACATGTTTATTTTCCTTATTCCAAAATTTTAATTTGATTGAATCTTTTTCTGGCAAGTTATCACTTCCAAGATAAGCGACATCTTATAGAATAGAGCAACGAGTAGTTAAGCCTAACAACTAGTTTGATCTCTTATGGATCCTTCCCGTAACTTGCAGACTTATGGTATGTATCAAATTGTTCCATGGAGTTTCCTTGATCTTAATTTATGTCCACACTTCATCCTATGCACCCGTCGAGGAGAATTTCAAATTTAAGGCTGACCTATTTCATGTGCACATTACATTTCCTTCATCGAGGATTGTAATGATCTTTGGATGACATGGATAATTGTAGATCTCAAGATGTGATATAAATCATTGTAATATATCATTAGGAAAGTGATTAAGAAAAGGATAGGATTTGATATGTAAGATTTCAGCTCATATTAAGCAGCATATAGGATCATTTCATTTTGAGCATGTTGTATCAGGCATGTGAGCCCAATTTATAAACCTGGATGTTGTCGGTTGTTTGTAATTGAAAATCTTGATAATAAAAATATTTGAACCTACATTTACATCCATATTTTGTGTTACTTCCATTGTGTAACTCTTGCTACATGTTCTGAATCATTCTCTTTGAGGACCGTCCTACTGCGGCTAAACCAACTATGGATTAGATCTAATTTGTTTGTCCAAAGTACACACTCAATTTGAGGCAACAAAAATTCTGGCTATCCACTAGGTGATTATCCAAAAAGGGTGTCTTAGTGAGAAATTCATGCTTCTATGTCATCTTCTCACTGTATAATGAGAAATTCATGCCCACGTTTAGGCTTCTCGTTATAGAAAACATACCAAAGAAATAGCTCCTAATAAATTTGATAAGGTAGCACAAAATGTGAACAATAAGATTCATGAGGAAAGAAAAATTTCATATGCTTGAATTAAAAGGATGGCTCCATAGGAAAGAAAAGTGTGTTATGAAAGGTATCCATATAATACTTATTGTAAATGAAAAATAGTGCAAGGTATGTTCAAAGGGATTTTCTTAGTTCATGTAAGGTATCTTCATAGGGAACATCATGCTTAATGTCTCTAAGAGGATAAGTCAAATAAATATTATGCTATGTCATTTTTTTGCACAATAAAAGGGATAGGAATTTTTTGTAAATCACTTTGAATCATGTTATCATAATGATGGGAGGCTTGACTATGGTCCCATAAAGATATCTTGGTAGGAGTATTCTTTAGTTGTTTAATAACATAGTACTCCTTTTCATTATGTAAAGAAAAACAAGGGGCACCAAGAAAGATAAGGTTAGGAAATGGGTGGATGTTGAAGGTATTTGTCTTGGTTGTGGATTATTTCTAGTTTTATATGTATTAACAATGGTATTATAGCTTGAATGTTGTGACATATTAATCTTATGTGGTTCGAGGATGAGGATGGGTTTGTTTTGAGTTTGAGGTTATGTGAATATGGGTAAAGGATGAGTCGAGGTTGAAAAATATTAACTTCTCATAGGGAAGGAGAGTATAATGTCAGTTCATCACCTTCATCTAAGGAGGCCTCATTACTAGTGTTTGAAAGACATGCATCATTTGCAACATTCTCTTGCACCATGGTATCTACCCTAGTAGGAGAGTTTTTAGGAGAACAAAAAATTAGATGTTCATGAAATTAAAAGGTTAGTTCTTCCAAAATTATTGAAGTCATCACAAGTAAGGGAGTTATCAATGGTTTGATTTTCTTATTTATCAATGATGGCCTTATTCTGTTCAATAATGTTTTCTATAGGAGAGAGGAAAATAAAATTGTCATGACTCTCATTGGTGTGATCTTGTAATGTTGAAATATCTTCTTCACAACTAGGAGAGATACTAGGAGAAGAAAAAGTATGATTATCATGGTCATCTATGATTGTGTCCCCTTTTCCCGTAATGTCTTCCAAAATATGATAAGTAGGTGAAGAAAAGTAAATAGGGTTGTCATAAATCTTAAACATTTGATCATCTAACGCCAACATATCCTTCTCACAGCTAATATTATTATCATGATTTCTCACAATTACATTCTCTTTCACTAATACATTATCATAAACAAGAGGTGAATGGGAATTAGGTAAGGTGATGTTTAGAAATGTGTCTATGATCTCCTCCTCTTGTGCCATAATATCTTCCAAAGGGTGATGAGGAGAAGGAAAAACAAGACTTTCATGATTCTTAGTGAGTGCATCTTCTTTCACCTTGAGATACCTCCATCACTAATTGGAGAGGTATCAAGAGAAGAACAACTATGATCATCATAGTTATCTATGCTTGTATTCTCTTCTATCACATCATTCCCACACATACGAGAGATAGGAGGGGGTATATTAGATTTAAGAAAAGTGTCAACATTTTCACTTTCTTGCACTAAGAGACTCTCATAACTACAAAATGTATTGAATAAATGACTAACATTCTTATTGACTAACTTTTTCCTTCAAAACTTGGAGAATACAGATACTAAAATTTGTAAAAATTAATCTATACAAACTTGAAAGGGAAAGAGACTTAAAATGCAATGTAATGACCTAGAATGAAATGTGTAAATGCAATTTTCAAATTCTAACCAAGGTAATTTAGTTATTACATTATGAATAAATGTAAAAATGAAATGTTATGAATTCCATTTTGAAATTAAGAAATGCAATAACTAAAACAAATTAAGCTAGATCTAATGAAATGAATGAAACATAAACTCAAAAAATTGAAATAGATAGCTAATAGCAACAAACAAAAACACAAAAATGATATTTTTAATGTTGTAAAAGGACGTTTTAGGTGTGATCTGGGAATTGTTTTCCAATAGGGGCATATGAGTCACAGTTAGGTGGTTGAAATACTAAAAATTACACAACACAAAATACCTAGAAATCAGGGGAAAAAACCTATACGGGGACTAAATCACCCATAGGGGTGAATGAGTCCTAAATTAGGGTTTTTGCACCAAATTCAACAAATTTTGGGTGAATGTTAAGGTTTCTAGTTAGTATGTTGAATTTTTTGTTTGCAATCAAAAAAATTTAGTGAAATTGAATGATCTAAGATGCAAAAATGCAACCTATATGCACTCTCACCAATGCAAGACTTTGAAGCCCTAGATGTAGATTAACTAATGCAAGACCTAATACAAAGTTGATGTAAGCTATATATAGGACTATTATCCACTCTAAATCAGAAAATAATGTGTTCTAAAGGCTAGGTTCACCAAAATGAAATGTAGAAAATTGTTTCTCTATGTTTTGGGAGATAGAACTACAGGGGGATTAGGGTTCGTCCACCAATTTCCTTCAAGTTTCATTCAAGGAAATCCTATAGATCTCAATCTAGGGATGAAATTAGGAAAAGAGATCTGAAATAGGGTCCTCTAGGGGTGTGATTAAAGACAAGAGGGGGTTCATGACCAAGAAAAGTCTTGGAAAGAAGAAGACAAAGTATTATGCAAACCTAACTAAATGACCCTAGAAATGAAACTAAAAATTAGGATGATGAAGTGAGAATAAACATAGGGGTACTTGGATGAAAGATGTGATAAAAAAAATCTATAAAACCCTAAAATTCTTACTTTTAATGCTCACTGGGATTCATATGCTAGACTGGGTGATTTAGTCCCAAACTAGGGTTTTTTGGGTAGAAACTAGAATTTCTTAGTGACTGATCTGGGTCTTCTAAAATTGGAAAAAGTGTTGTACTGAGTCTCATATGCGTAAAGTGGTGATTTAGTCCGAGTTTTATATTTTTTCTAAAACTCAAGTATCCTGTATTTGTCTACTATAGCTTCTCTCCTTCCAAATCTATGAGTTTGAAACCTTGAATTTTGGCCTAGAGGTGACATTTCGTGAAGATGACAACATCTTGAGAACTTGAAAAATTTCCTCAATCTTTGAACTTAGTCTTAAAAGGATCTTCAAGCTCCAAAACACCTAGATATACAATCACACATGTAGTGAGAGAAAGAATTTTTTTTTGATTGTTTGGAAATAGGGGGTTGCCTTGGTCAAACCCCATTTAGGTGATTAAACCTTATGATGAAACAATGAAACATGAACAATGATACCTCAAATGATATTTTTAAATGTAAATCTATAATATAATATGTAGTGTCCATGAATAATTTAGATCTTGATCTTGAATTAGATATAGAATGATGCTTATCATGGATTTTGAATCCTACATCACAACACTAGCTCAATAACATGCTTGATGCTTTATGTCTTTGACACGATGATGGATCTTGAATTGCTGCAAGAATATTCTTCAAATATTCCTTTGAATTCTCTTGAATTCTCTTGAATTCTATTTTGAACTCTTATGAAAGTGCTCTCAATTGCTTATGAAATTCTAGGATGAAACTATGTGAAATAACCTTGTATTTATACTTGTATATGCCAAATTTTCAAAAATTACAACACTACAAGCTAACATCAGATCTAGGATAATAAAATATTTCCAAGATTTTAATTTCAAATGGTTCTTTATTAGAGTGGGACTCATACTCCCAAGGTGGCATATGAGTTCCAATGGCTCAAAATTAGCACACAAACTCAAAGAAAGGTCTTGTTTATTGTGAAATTCAAAATCAGGTCCCAAGACCTAGGTGGGACTCATATGCCTAAGGTGGCATATGAGTCCTATATCACCAAATATGGAACATATGTCACAAAACATTGAATTATGATTGGTTATTTGATATTTTTCAAGATTATCCTTAGAAATATGCATTAAATAAGGATTGTGGATGCAAAATAAGACAAAATAAGGCATAAAAAAGCTCAATTTTAGTAGGGAGGGCCCAAAAGAGTGTGAAAATGTGAAGGGGTACATTTTTCTATACTACACATTATAATTTCATTTCATGAGTAGGTTGATATTTTTCTTTGTTTTTATCTTATTCATTTGATTTTATTGTTGTTTCTTTATGCTTTTTTTCTCCCTTACATTAAGAAAGGCTTATCTTTTAACCAACACAATATTTTGTGGTCTTCTTTATTTATCAATCTAGGAAACCTTCTTGTCAAGTTACCTTGGCTTAAGACCCTCAAATTTCAAAAGAAAGGAATTAAGACTCCAAAGAATTTTTTTTCCACACCCATGATGAGCCTCATGTCATGGGGAATATTAAAAGCCAAGTTTAGCTTAAATTATTCTAATTGGGAGACCTTTGAAGGATCCCTTAATACCAATCTAGTTGATATACTTTACAAAATTGGTATTCATTCTTCCAAACCTTGGTGGAAAGATTGGAAGTGGGGTCCAAATACCCACTTCAAGAGATACAAACCTTGGCTTGGTTACCACTAAATTTGACCTCATCTTTTGATGATTAACAGTTTGAACAAAAGATGAAATTTGTAGTCACTAACTTATGTTTGGCACCATAGACTAACTAATGTGTCAATTGAAATTTATAGCGGGGGATATTTTCTACCCTTGAGCCTTAGGACAAGAAGAGTATTCAAGGATAAAATGGTCCTCAACTACCTCAAGACATAATGCTCACGTGATAGGATAAAATATTAAGATTTCAAGAAATAGAAAGAGTGGGTCACAAAGGTCTTCTAGAAAAACTAACAGGCTCTCATCTAAGGAAATCAGCACAACATGTGGACATCCCCACAATGTACTAGCATATTGTATGGAAAAAATTAAGAATATCATAGAAAAAAACATGAATAATACTATTCTCAATACTAGGAATTCTTGAAATATAGGAAAATCATAGATAATAACAAATAATAAAATAAAGATTCAAGCTCTAAGGAATGTAAATGATGAAATAAAAGAAGAGAAAGAAAATAGTCACAATAGGTCAAGAGATGAAGTCTCTAGAAAAGAAATGTCTTCAACACCTACACACATGAGATCAAAGAGAAATTTTGGGGTTGTTTATGGGATTTCCTTATTCAAAATCATGAACTTCAGTATTTCCACCTCCATAGATAGCTAGATAGACATATAGATAGAAATATAAACAGACAAGAATATAAAATGCATAGACAAGGGATGTGATGAGTGCCAAGATGTTCCAAGACATAAGACAAGTATATATTATCTAAAAGGATTGAATAATCCAAAGAGAGAGAAACATAGAGAGTTGTGAGAGCCAATAGAGTTGTAGAGAATGTTGTGAGAACTTTGAGATCACTGTAGCAAGCTATATGGAGCTTTGCAAGCTTGAGAGAAAGAGATATTTTGAGAGAGAGACCAAGAAAGAATTTCTAGGAGATACTAGATTCCAAGAGATACAAAATAAAGTGAAAGATTTAAAAGTGAGAATAGGAGAAAAAAAGAGGTTCTCAAGATCTTACAAATTTTCTTGAGCCATATCCACTAACCAAGGTAGGTGACCATTGGATAAACACTCAAAACCAACCATTTGAATGTTAAATGTCACGCAATGCCAGAGTGACATGCAAAAATCCATGTGGTGTAGTAGTGTACAAAAAAAACATGCTAATAAATGGTTGGAATGAGGGAAACACATTGAGGTCAACAAAAAATTGGTGTAAGAAGGTGGCTGCTAAAAAGGGATCTTGAGCATCCTATTGTGGAGTTTTTGCACACACACACCCCACTAAAAGTAGGAACCCTCTCTTTCTTTGGCATTGGGTGCTTATAATATTCTGATTGTGAAGGTTTGACCTCTTAGAAATGTTCTTGAATGCTTAACTAGCCCATACAAGTAATCCCCTTCAGGTAATTCCTTAAAAATCCTAAGTTTAAGGGTGACTTTTGGGTTTTTTTCCTTGGTTTTAGGAATTTCCTCTCCCAGTGGAAATCCCCAATTTCTGTCTATGTCTCAGATACCCGAAGGCTACCACATACTATTTCATTTTCATATATTTTGGAATTACATGAAATTCTATGTCTGGTGGAAATCTTCAAACTTCCTTGAGGTCTTCAGATTCCTTATTTCCATCACTCCCTTTGATCCCCAAAATTTGTCTTGGGCTGTCATTTCACCTCATTTATGCTTGTCATACAAACCCTGTAGTTTTCATTTAATGGAATTTTGAAGGATTTTATGTTGGAAAATTGATGTCATTTGTTTCACATTGAGTTTGAAAGAGCTTGGTCCTCAGATCTGTGTGTGATTTAAATTGTTGGAGCTATGAATATTTGGTTTTGTTGATGAATCCTTGGCCTCATTCTCACCTATGTGTAATTTGAAGCTTGTTTCTAGTTGCTCCCCTCTTGAATTTTTCTTTATTAATGGCATGTATATGATGATTTTTCTTTTAATTAATGAGTATGAATGGTTTTGTGGTATTATGTGCATGTTTTGTGCCTGATTTTTGCATTCTTGGGGGTCTATGAGTAAAATAGGGTTGTCCATGGTTCTTTTCAATGCCTCCCCTGAGTGTTGATGTCACAATCCTTTCATTGAATTGATGATTTAATGATTCCAACCCCTGCTAGACCTAGCTTGTGAATTTGATCTTGTGTGTGATGTTCATTTGGTTTGATTCTATCTAGGGTTCCTTGTGTTTGAAAAATTGATGATCTGAGTAAGTTTGAACTACTATTTTCCATTTTAATATGATAGTCACCTAGTTTTAGAGCTTCATAAGAGTTTATTGTGGTTTAATTGAATGAATGAATGAGTTGAGGTTGGGACTATTTGTCCATGGTAGAACCCTAGGGATACAATTTTTAAATTTCTTCTTGGATTTAGTTGAATGGTCCTTGAATGAATAATAATTTTGAATCCTCGGTGAGAGATTTGAAACAAACAAAATCTAAGTCCAAATCCACAAATTTGTGATCATTCAATGAATTTGGGAAAAACTATGAAAGAATCAAGAATTTCAGAGATTTCAAGTACCTTGTAGAATTCCTCCACCTTTGGAAATCCCAAAATTCCCATCGCTCTCTTATTTACCCGAGAATGCATAAAAATGTGAAAGTTATGTTAACCTCACTAATTTTTTTCCCAGATGGAAATCCCCGAAAACTTTCTGAATGTGAAGAATTGTAGAAATGGATGAATTAATGTTGCATTATTTTGATGCCTTATGATTAGACTGAAAGATTTAAAGGTTGTATGCTAACATTTCTTGAACCATAATGTTGATTAGGTGACTTTTTGGGTGATATTTTTGCTTTCATCATTGATTTCCATATGGCCTAGAAATCTGAATTTCCTCCCCAACTTGATTTCCGTGAAGGGTTGAAAATCCTGAGCTTTTAAGGAATTATTCTTTGTAAGTTTTTTGAGGGATTTTGATCATTGTGTTGGCTTATTTGGGTCATGAATATGATATATATGGACTAACCTTAACTCTTGTGTTGTAATGGATATTGATTGTGGCTTTTATTGAGTGTAGGCTGAATCAAGCAAGGTTGTTGTCAACAAGGATAAGGGCAAGTAGATGGATCCTAATGTTGAGGGAGCTTCTATCTTAGAGGTTAAAATGATCAAGCTAGACACAAAGAATAAATTTAATGAGAATAAGCTTGTCTCCATTTGGTCAGAGGTAACTAACACTAATGTGGTAAAATGGGATTATGAGGAATTCAAGGCAAGGATGGCAGTGAGTGACCCTTCTATATTGGTGAGAAGAATGAGATATTCTAGGTTGGCTCATATGGTTGGTTTTCCCTCTACAATGTAGTGTTATGAGTTTGTTTTGGAGTGTGCTTGACACTATGATCAGGGCACACAAAGGGTGATCAGTCCACAAGGTAGAGTGCTTGAAAACTTCTCCCTTGTCTCAGTTGCCCAAATGTTTGACATGCCAGACCAATCTCATGTGGTGCAGTTTGACATTGATGTAGCCAATAAATATTATACCTAGGATAAAAATAAGGCTCTTAAATTTATCAACACTTGGGTAGATAAACCTAAGGATTATATCTCCAAACTAACAAAAAAATTGTTTAGAGCCAAGTTCAAATCAGATTACTATGATGCAATCACTCTTCTTAGTAGGTTCATGGGCCAAAAGAGTGTAGAAGTGTTTGAAAATTGGATGTTCTATTTGATAGTAAGAATGGAGCAAGGCACAAACTATCATTCAATAGGCATAATTAGTAGAACGATTCATGAATAGTTGTGCAATATGTTGTAGACCAAGACCTTCACCATGACATCCTACTTGGTCTATGCCTTGGAAAGATTTCATCCATATAAGGGATTGAGCACTTGAGGGTTTTTTGGTTAGGATGTGATTTATGAAGTCTACCCCCAAGTGCATTTGGATAGTTCTAGCTATAAAACGGTGAATGATGCATTCACCATGTACATTACAAGGTTTCTCCAAGGTGTACAACATGTTAGGATATCTAATGTTTCTAAGGAGTTGATTCAAAAGTTTCGAGCATGGTTCATACATTTTCCCACTTTCTCTTATATCAGGATTGATGGTTGTTAGAGGGATCCATATAGATTGCCTAGGTACCCAACTGATTACATTATTATTTTGAAGGTTACAAGGAAAATTTGTGCCTTTGATGCAATTTTGAAGAAGGATATGCATAAAACTAGTTTTGGAAATGAGTTCCCATTGAGTATTGGAGGTCATGTGGCTTTCCCTTCCTTGATCACAACACAGTTTTCTGAAGAAGAGATCGGAACTCTAAGATTTTCATTGCATTATAAGAGGCCTAGGTTTGAGAGAATAGGTGAGGCTCAAAAGAGAGCCAATAGGTATTTTAGACACAAGGATGATATTGAATACTATTGGGTGAATTGTAAGGATGAATTTGAAGTCCTGAGGAAAAAGTTCTCCAGATTTCCTAGCAACTTAATCAGATTATATAGCATCAAGGCCATCCCAGATCAAATTGATGATGATGGAGAAACAATAAAAAATCATGATTATGAACCAATCAAAGACAATCCAATAGGTGATATTGATTGGCTAGAAGAGGAGAAAACAAAGTGTGAGAAAATCAATTCTCATGTGATCAATTACACCAAGTTGTAGATGAAGTATAAGATTTGGGAGCTGGACAATGAGTGGAAACAATACACTTATCACTTGATGGGAAGCTTGGAGTCTCAGTCTACTTCTAAGGAGGAGCAAGATCCAAAAGAAAAAGAAAAGTTGGGTTCCCCTTTTAGAATTAAGACCAAAGGTGGTCAAATAGAAACTAGGGGAGAAAATAAAAGAAAACCTATTGCAAAGTAGAGAAATATTGTTCTAAAGAGAAAAGATCTGCTCAAGAAGAGGAGCATGAAGAAGAAGGAAAGTGGTATGATTCCCCTATGCCAAAAAGGATAAGAGTGACAAGAACATCCTTGAAGCAGAATGAGAGTCCTAAGGGAGAAGATGAGATAGGACCACAGCTGGTGGATGTTGAGAGTTTGGGGGCAAAAACACAGGTTTACACCAAAAAAGAAAGGAATCCTCCTCCTAGGGATAATTTAATGGAAGAAGGTGCCTTCATGATTCCCTCTACTACACAACAATAGGAAGACACTTTTGTCCCTCCTTCAACTTAGGAGTTACATGGTGAGTAAAAGGAGCCAATAGAGGCAGATGTTGAAGATATCCATCAAGGGGAGGATGTACAAGAATTCAAGGATGGGGATCTTCATAGTGCAGAGGCTGAGATTGATAGTATCTTGCGATATTCCTTGGTATCATATGAGGATTCACCTATTGATAATAAAGGAGAGAAGGCCCCTGAGGTGGAAGGTTTGCATGAAAGAAATCCCTCTCCAATCCAAGAGGTGATAGAGACACTTGACCAAGAGTAGAATGAGATTCCAGAGGAGGATAAAGAGAAGGATAAAGAGAAGGAAGATAAAGGTAAAGAAGTCCCTACTGTGCACGATTCAAATATTGATTCCTCCATTAAAATAAAATAAAAGGGTAAACCATGTGAGCAATAGTCAGATGTTCCTAGTCCTAGTTGACTCAGTGAAGAATTGAAAAGAAAACAAATAGTGGTAGATGACACTCCTCCAAATTGGGATGATTTGCTAGGTAACATTGGAAAAGGTAAAATAAAGAAGGAAAAAAATCATTTCTAGAATCACCAGGGATGAATCAAATAATATTGTGATTTAGATTTCCACTGCTACAACATATAAGAGCAAGGATGTGGTAACTCCACAAGATTACAACATTTAGACAATGAACTTGGGGCCAATTAGCAAAAATCAAGAAAAGGTAGAGTTTCAAGAGTCTTATTAGGCTATTTT
>VDFB02359000.1:0-49948 GCA_007258455.2 Sequoia sempervirens
TTAGATCTCACCATCCCCCTTCATCCCGTTAGTTTCCTTGTTGCCTCCTCTCCCAGTCCGGCGTTTCGTCCCCCTCCCCGTCGCGTCCGTCTTGCCCCTTTCCTTTTGTTCGAGGGTCTTGCTCTTTTGGCTTGTGCTCTAGTTGTTCGTGGGCATTTTCTTGTGTGTTTCATCTTTTTGTGCTTGTTTTTTAATTTCTCCTTGATTTTTCCTTCGGTGGGCGTTTCTCTTGCTTCATGTTTATTCCTTCTTTCTTATGTGTTATCCTTCATTTTTTTGTCTTTTGCTAATTTTGGTTTTTAATACTTCATTTTTTTTGGTTTTCTTTTCTTTCCTCGTATTTGGCTTTTGATTATATATATATACACACACATATATACATATACATATACATATGTTATGTATGTATGATTATGTATATATGCTTGTAGGTTGTGTGTATATATATACTCATTTTTTTGTGTTTTCTTAGTTTTGATTTTTTGTTTTTTGTTTGTGTGTCTCTTTTCATGATTTATTGTTTTGTTTTAATCTTTTATATATATATATATATTTATATTCCTCTTTTTATTGAGTTTTTCAAGTCTTTTCCTTTTAGTTTTGGTTTTTGGTTTGTTTCTTGATTTATTGAGTGGTATTTAAATTTATTTTCCTCTTTTTTACTCTTGGTTTCCAATTTAATTTTTTAGTCTTTTCTTTTTCACTTCATTTCCTTATTTCTCTTATTTTTCTTTCTTTATTTTTGAGTGTTCTAAGTTTTTAATTTTCTCTTTGGTTTTGTTTGTGTGTTTCTTTACGTGATTTATTGTTCTATTTTAGACTTATATATATATATATATATATATATATTACTCTCTTTTTATTGAGTTTTTTATTTTTTCCTTTTAGTGTTGGCTATTTGGTTGTTTCTTGATTTTTTGATCTGTATTAACGTTTTTTTCCTTTCTTCTCTTGGTTTCCAATTTATTTTTTATTTTTTATTTTTTAGTTTTTTTCACTTCATTTCCTTATTTCTCATTTTTTCTTTTCTTTTATCTTATCATTTATTGGTGGTCTCAATTATTGAGTCACACCTTTTGGTTTTCTTGTTCTCTTTCTTTCAATTCTCTTATTTTTAATGTCTTGTTTTCTTTCTTTCAATTCTTTTATTTTTTAATTTTTTTAATTTATTGGTTGTCTTGGCCCACGTGTATCTTCCCCCTCTCACCTCTTGGTCTTTTTAAGATTGGTCTAGGTCTGCAATTGCCCAATTTTTTTCTCTTGTTGCTCTCAGCTCTCATCCTGATGATGGATCACGGAGTGTGATCCGAAACGTTGATGCAAAAAATTCATACACAATCAGATCGAAATCACTCCAAAACTCCATATTGTCACACTTTCCTTTCTATCCTTGTTCCTTTTCTACTGCACTTGCAAGCTACTCCAATATTCTCCTTGGCCTTCTTTGCTTTCTTCTAGATGAATTAAAATCTTATACTTACACCTCTCTGTAGCTTCCCAAATAATCTACACTAGCTTTGAGATGGTGTAAAAATTGAAACCATATGAAACATGTCACCAACTCATAATAAAAAGCTTATAAATTCCAACAATCCAATAATGGATAATTTTCACATAGTTCATCACCTTCCCAATATTCTATTTAAACTTATAGAATATATATCATTTAGTGAAACCCAAAATAACATTTCACAAATCACAACTGTTCAAACTAGATATCTTTGTTAACTTGTAAACACTCATTCGTTAAAACAAAAGACTAGACTTATTCAAATAATCTCAAACTTTCTCAACATACATATCAACCACACATAGAACTAACATTAAAATCACAACACTTAATTACTTAATGTAGTGAGACACACCAACTTTTATTCATCTCAGTATATTACCATGATTTTTATCCCAATATATTTATAAATAAAAGATGATTGAACATTTTTTGTGATATAAAAGCAACATTAAGCAAGCCACACAATAGTACTATGTACCTAAGGTGTCATAAGAACATGTGATGGCACACTTGACATGTGCACCAATGTATAATGCATGGTGAAATAAGTGAAAAACTCAACACTAGCCTAAAAAAAGATACCCATGTTTACACAAAAATTAAGGTATTGAAGAGAGATAAGGTTATAAAAACTATTGGAATACCTTTCTAACATCTCTACTAGATCACCCTTCAAATTCCACTAGGTCACAACAACTAGAAAGGACAAAACAACCATTTTAGGCATCAAAGAGAAACTAAATAGGTCAAGCTTCGGGGTTTGATGTGGTTCTAATTCCCAATTCCTCTCCAACATCCACCCTCTACTATGTAGACATACTACACCCAACTAAATGTGAAATTGGAACTTGTTTTATGATATGTCTAAGGTTTTCTCACACTTAGAATCTCATAGTACCTCATAGAACTCTTCTTCATGGACTTTGATCTCATGCATGGAGATATGACTTGTTCCCAAGACCAAGGTTACTTTATCCTCCATAAACCATGGAAAAAATGAAACTTCTTGACTAACTAACAAGTGTCAAACCTCTTTTAGGATTTGGAACCTTAACTTCAAAGTCTATAATACAATATGATCCTAATGAACCACCGCATAAACCCATTTTTCATGCATGAAAATTATGATTCCAAAAATACTTAGGAATTATTTTCAAGCCCCAAGTGTATCCCAACTCTTGCATCCCATCGAGCAATTTCACATAGTAGAACTCAAACTTAAACTTAGATCTAGACATAGTTTGAAGTATGAAGTCTGTTTTGACGCCCATGGCTCTACAACAAAAAGTATTTGAAGGGAAATGTTTTGAATTCCTCATGAACATCAAAAAAATTTAGTTCTAATTCTTGGTTTTAACTTGACACTCAATTCCCACCATGTAAAATAGAAAGACAAGGAAACTAAGAAGGACCAATTTCTTTACTCAATGAGGTATAACTTTCTTGATTTATGAGTTGATTAGAAAAAATATGAGGTAAACACTCAAGGGATAATGTGAATCAGCTTGGTGATATGAGATCCTCTTGAAGGACATGGTTCCCAAGCGATGAGACAATAAGCAATACTAGCTCCATAACACAAGGGAAAGGACTAGAAAGCACAACATAACTAGCATTATAAAATGCTACACATTTAACACCAACATCAACACATGTCAAAAGATAAGTTAGGATCATCACCACCTATATGGGTGGAATAGAATACTTGATACATAATCATAATTGAAACATTAAATAATTTAATCCAACCATATACAATTATCATGATTTCAGCCTTACAAACATGCCAACACCCTCAAAAGATGAGATATGAAAAAATTCCAAGTAATAATACTAATTAAATTCCTTAAAAGGGTTTCATCCTAAACATGTGTGAAGCATAACCCACATTGTAAATTATAATAAATATGCACTAAATAAAAAGATATCATGAAACCCATTCACAAATATTGTAATAATAAATTAATGAAATCATAATATAATTACAAGATAGAGGCTACTTCCCAAACATTTAAGGATTTCACTTGAATACATAATTATGCAATGAATTTATTATTACATTAATAATGCGACCTCCAAGGTGGTCCAATAATCATAAAACTTAACATAGAATAACTTGAATAACTTTCAAACCGTGAATGATCTTGACTCGATTCTTTCACCAAAGTTCTTATTTTTCCATCATGAACCTTCCCATCAATTTTTGTCTTCCCACACCTATAAACCTTGCTAAAAATAGCAGCTTGAGCGGAAAAATAGAAAAGTAGTTCTGAAAGTTGGAAACTCTTATTCGACGAAAAGGGTATCCAGAAATACAAAAACATCTACAAAAAGAAAACAACAGGAACAAAATGGAAATCATCTTTTGGGTGATGCAAGATTGCCCTCACACCACTGGATGCTCCTGCATCACACATTAATAAATGCATATATTTTATATACATAAAATATCACATATCATGTCAAATACAAAAATCCAATAATAAAGGAAGGACTGTTACAAGTATGAAGGTGTTGTCATTGATTTCAACATGAATTTTACTAACTGGTGTTGTCATTGATGTCAACTATGTGTTAAGGAAGTTGTTGCATGATGAGGATGTCGAGGATATTGAGAAAATTGTGAAAAAAAGAATAGGTTGTTGCATTTTGTGCATGTGTAGTTGAGATATTGAGGAAGTGTTGTGAGTACATGGAGCTATCTTTTTATTGTAGTGTATGAAGTAATGAGCTCAGATGATGTTTTTGGTACTTGGTTTCTAATTGCTTTTGAGAAAATTTGATAAAAATAGAAAATAGTGTTGTGCAGGTGTTCAAAATGTGCTCCATATTGTGCTTCGTGCTTCTTCTGTGTTAAGGATATTCCTAGGTATGTGGATTTGATATGTTGTTCAAGGTTGTTATAGGTTGCTATATTTATAATTTGGGTTTCTAGATCATTTTATAGTGTAAGATATTTTCACCAGTATGTGAACTAGTTTTGCAGTGTTGTATAAAGGTATCGAGGAGAAATGTATTTGCTCCACATTTCTTCGCAGTTTCTTTTTAGGACTTGTCGCTTTGAAGGAGAGTTAATGGTGTTGTTCTCTAGCTTGTGTCAAGAGTATTTTTGGTTAGGTGTATCGAAAGCTTCAAAATTGTGTACTTAATTTTTAATGTGTTTTCACAAGTAATGACCAACTTGGTGTCTACACTACATTTAGAAATGTTCAGGTATTAATGGAAGTGTAGTGTGGCATGTGAGATTTAATTTTGTGTCTTAGTAAAGTGTTGTATTTTTCCCCTTTCATTCCTATCCACCACAAGAATGTTTAGGTGCCGACCTAATTTGAATTTTTAAAGTATAATAGATAGTTTCCAACCTTGGAAAAGGTGTTTGAGGTTAAGGTTGATATAAATAAGAGTGGTGATGTTGTGAGTTGCAAGAAAGAATCAAGAGAGAAGCAAGATAGATATGAGATCAATGTGAGTGATGTGTGATGTAAATTTGAGCATAATAGTATGAATTTCAAGTATTAGATTCCTAAAAGAAGTGAGCTGAAGGTGTCTGAAATCTTTCATACAAGACTATGAAAGTGTTGAAGAATTTGTGGTGGATTCCTTGTTGCATTGAGAAAGTGTTCTCTATGTAACATTTCTATTCTATCTTCTTGTATCTCTTTATGTGGTTGTGAGCCTTTTTGGATAGTGTGTCCTATTCTAGTAGTGAGGCCTTTTGTACCGATTTTGCAATTACTAATATTGTGAGCTAATCCTCACTGTGGTTTTTCCCTCATTAGGTTTTCTATGTAAATATGGTGTTCTCTTGTGTATGGTGTTGTTATTTTAGTTTATGTTATTTTAATTTCATGATTAATCACATTAAAAAAATAAGGGTTTATTGAATGCATGTGGGGGTATGTGTAGGATCATGATGGGCCAAAAAGTGGTGATATGATGGGTATTCGTAGGGTATGTGGTTGACGAATTTTTTTTAACCCAAAATTGATGAAATGAAAAAATTTTAAAGGAGATTCTCAGCTTTGCACCAATATAAATTATTCTTTACTTTGAATTTAATAAATAATTACTATTCATTTTCTATTTGAATTACGACTAAAGTCCCATTGATTGGTGATTGAAAAATCTATAGATTTCAAACGGTATCATAGTTTTGAATCCAAAAATGCTTCATTCTATGCTTCATATACTATATGATTAAAAAATAAAATTGAATTTCATGAAGTTTTGACCAAGTTAAGGTGGTTAGACATCGATTTTTATATTTTTAAAGTTGTAATAAAAATCATAATTAATTATTTACGGAAAAAAATTACAAAAATATGCATCACATCCAGATATGAGTCCTCTACTTATATCTAAAATATTATAAAAAAATATTATCATTTTATTGTGGTTAGGTGGTCGGACACCTACTTCTTATTTTTCCTTAAATTTAAGTACTATTGCATTGAAATTTCAAATTTTCACTAAATAGATTTTTTTAAATAAACCTAGTAGTTTAGAAACTACATTCAATTTTCTACAAATTCTATTCTTGCATATTTTTGAAATAATATAGATAACTTATTCAAATTTTTACATCAAGTTGCCTAACTCTAATTTTTCTATTTTTTTTGCCACTTAAGGGCCTGTTTTTTCCATGATGATCCTGCACATACCCATGGATCTGATTATTGTTGAGGGTTTTGATGTTTTGATTAGATACAACTAATTCACCCCCCCTCTTAGTTGTCTTGTTCATTCAACAATTGGTATAAGAGAAATCTTCTTTGGAAAAGAGCTTAACCACTTGAGGTAAATCACGGATGGTGAACAAGGTTTCTTTGGAACTCCCTAGATTTTATCGCATAAATTATGCATTCTGGAAGTCAAAGATGAAAGCATATCTAGCAGCTCATGGATATGAAATTGTAATGGTAGTAAAGAATTGATATGTTGTACCTCAAAATGGTCCAAACACAAGTGCATAAATCAAGGTGCATGAGATCAATGCTAAGGCAAGATTTATTATTGTGAATATTCTTTCAAATACTAAATTAGTAAAAGTTATGAGTTTGAAGACCACCAAAGAGGTTTGGGATAAGCTAGAAAGAATTTATGAAGGATATGAAAATTTCACACAATCAAAGTTACATAATTTGAAGGCACAATTTGAGACCCTGTATATATCTGAAGATGAAACAATCAAAATCTACATGTAGAGAGTTGACAAGCTGGTGAGCGCAATGAGAGGTCTTGGTGCACAAGTCAAAGAATCTAAAGTGGTAAAGAAAGTTCTCAAATCTCTTCCCAGTTCTTATAGTGAAAAGGTATTTTCTATTAAGGAAATTACAAATCTTGATACTCATTCTAGAGATCGAATGATTGGTACACTAACTTCTTTCGAAATGAGAAAAAAGGGATTGAAAAAATTGGTATAAATATAGAGACTGCTTTCAAGGATTGAGTATCAAAAAAGGTTGAAGATTCAAATAAGATCTTGATTCAATGTGGAAGCTAACTTTATAAGAAGAATGAAGAAGGGCACGGTAAGTATAAAGGTAAATTACCTTTCAAATTTTTTAGTTGTGGTGATATAGGTCATTATGCTTCAAGACGTCTAAAAATAGCTAAAAAAAATAAGAGTAAGGAGAGTAAAGGAAATATGATTTAGAAAGCTTGCTATGTTAGAGAATATGTTGGTATTTTTGATGATGAATCTGATTATGGAGAATTTGATGACAATGAATGCTTGTTCTTGGCTATAAAATATGAATCTAGTTTTGCTAACTCTGAAAGATATCCGAAGGAAGGTATTCTGGAGAAGAAGGAGAAAGTTGAAGGTATGTTGGTATTCACCTTTCATGTTAAAGAAGATAAGAATTACTGGGTTGTTGATCGTGGCTGCTCTAATCACATGACTAGAGAAAAAAATAAGTTTGTTAAACTTGAAAAATATGATGGAGGACTAGTTAAATTTGGAGATGATTTAGGAGATAAGATTTGTGGAATTATAGGTTCAATTAGTTTTGATGGCAAGCATAAAATTGATAATGTTTACTATGTTAAGGGTTTAAGGAATAACCTTTTGAGTGCTGGAAAAATGTGTAGCAAGGGATATAATCTTGTGTTTAAGGATGAAACATGTGAGATCATAAAAGAGCCCGAAACTTTGATTGTTGTTGGTAAGAGAACAGATGGAAACATCTATCAACTCAAGGGTGTTGATGGTCATTCCTTTATGTCGTAGATTAGTGAAATTTGGTTATGGTACTAGAGGATATGTCATGTAAATTTTGATAATTTGGTGAGAATCAGTTTAGTTCATGTGGTTAGAGACCTACCAAGAATCACAAAGCCTATCAATGTTTGCAGGGATTGTTAGTTTGGAAAACAAGTAAGGAGTAGTTTCAAAGGAAAGGAACAATCTGCTATTGGACTACTGGAATTAATTCATGCAGATATTTGTGGTCCTAAAGGGTGATAAGTCTACAAGGTGGCAAGTACTTTATGCTTTTGATTGATGATTCTTCTAGAATGACATGTGTTACTTTTCTTAGAGAGAAATTTGATGCATTAAATAAATTCAAGGAATTTAAATCTATGGTTGAAAATAAAATCGATCTGAAAATAAAATGTTTGAGGTCTAACAGAGGTGGTGAATTCACCTCCAATGAGTTTAACATGTTTTGTGAAGTTCATGGAATAAAAAGGCATTTTTTTCCCCTAGAACTCCTTAGTAGAATGGAGTGGTTGGGAGAAAAATTTGGATGATTCAAGAAGTTTCTAGAACTATGTTGAAAGAGGAAAATCTACTGGAAGTCTACTGGAAGTCTACTAGAGAGAAGCAATTCATACTATTGTTTACATACTTAAAAAAGTACAAGCCAAAGCTAATAACATGTAAATATTCCCTATGAGTTATGGTATGGAAGGATTCCTACTGTGAAGTACTTTAGATTATTTGGAAGAAAATGCTATATAAAAAGAGATGAAGAAAACTTAGGAAAGTTTGATGCAAGATCTGATGAAGGTATCTTCCTTGGATATTCTACTAAAAGAAAATCTTATAGATGTTACAATAAAAGGTTGAGAAAGATAGTTGAAAGTGAAAATGTTAAGGTTGATGAAAATTTACAAAATTCAATTGCAGTGGATGGATATGTGTCAGATGAACCTGATTGTGGAGAAGAAGAAGAAAACGTTGATGAAAATGAAGTGTAGAATGAAGAGGAAGAAGCTCCAGAGAATATCTCTAAGACCCCTAAGTATGTGCAAAAGAATCATTCTGAAGAACAAATCAATGGAGACAAAAGGAAAGGAGTATTGATAAGAAGAAAAGTTGTTGAAGTTGAGGTAAATTTGTGTTTACTTTCTAAAGTTGAACCTAAAACAGTAATTGAGACATGTAAAGATGAACATTGGATGAAGGAAATGGAAGAACTCATGCAGATTAAGAAAAATCAAACTTGGGAATTAGTTCCTAGACTGAAAAATAAGAACATAATTGGAACTAAGTGGGTCTTCAAAAACAATCTAAATGAGAATGGAGAAGTGGTAAGAAATAAAGCAAGACTTGTGTGTAAGGGTTACTCACAAGTGGAAGGGATAGACTTTGAGGATACATTTTCTCTTGTGGCTAGAATGGGTAAGAAATAAAGCAAGACTTGTGTGTAAGGGTTACTCACAAGTGGAAGGGATAGACTTTGAGGATACATTTGCTCTTGTGGCTAGAATGGAAGCTATCAAAATGTTTTTGGAATTTGCAGCACATAAAGACTTTAAAGTTTATTAGATGGATATGAAGTCTACTTTTCTGAATGGTGAATTGGAAGAAGAGGTTTACATGGAACAATCAAAAGGATTTCAGTTGTCAAATCAACTAGATATGGTATATAAATTGAAGGAACTATATGGATTGAAGCAAGCTCCTAGAGCTTGGTATGCAAGATTGGACAGGTATTTCATACAACAAGGATTCAGTAAGGGCATCACAGATGGTAATCTTTACTTTAAAATTGATGAAGAAAAGATCTTGATAGTAGTTGTGAATGTGGATGATATTATTTTTGGTAGAAATGAAGCTATGTGTAATAAATTTTCTAAAGAAATGTAGAAAGAGTTTGAAATGTCAATGTTTAGGGAGATGAATTTCTTTCTTGAGTTACAAATCAATCAAACAGATAAAGGGATTTTCATTACACAATCTAAGTATGTCAAAGAAATGTTGAAGAAGTTTGGAATGGATGACTCCAAACCGGTAGGCACTCCTATGGCGACTAGTTGTAAATTGAGCAGAGATGATGATTCACCTAAGGTTGATCAAAACAAATATAGATCTATGATTGGTGGACTGCTATATCTAACTGCTACTAGACCAGATATCATGCATGCAATTTGTCTTGTGGCTAGATTTCAAGAAAATCCTAAAGAAACACATGTTGCAGCAGTGAAGAGGATATTCAAATATTTAAGAGGCACTCTGAATTATGGCTTGTGGTAGCCTAAGGATACTAATTCACATTAAATTCTTACACAGATGCATATCAAGGGTTGGTTGTGTTGATGAAAGAAAAAGTACAAGTGGTGGTGCATTCTTTCTTGGATGTAGATTGGTTTCATGTTTGAGTAAGAAGTGGGATTCAATTTATTTATCTACTATAGAGGTTGAGTATATTGCAGCAACATCATGTTGTACATTAGTATTGTGAATGAAACAGACATTGAAGGATATCAAAATAGTGTATGATGAGCCTATGTCTATCTTTTATGACAATTTAAATGAAATTAACATTTCAAATAATTTAGTGATGAATTCAAGGACAAAGCATATATCTATTAGGTATCACTTTCTAAGAGAGAAGGTTATGGAGAATGAGGTGAAACTTGAGCATGTACATACAAAGGATCAGATTGTTGACATATTTACTAAGGCTCTTCCTAAGGATACATTTGAGTATCTTTAGGAGAGGTTGGGGGTTATTACCCCTCCTTCGTTGAACTATATGCATATGGAGATGCATCAATCTAGTGGATCTATGGATCTATCTCTTTTATGAATTGATGTTAGTGGCTACCTCTCAAGGGGAGTAGGTAGTGTCATGTGTTGTCATTGAGTTGTTGATTTGATTGGGTGTACTCCTAAGGGGGAGTATTCAGAGAAGGTGTCTTGGATCAGTGTCAAAAGGGGAGAATAATGCAAAAATTATATCCTTTCCCATTGATGTCAAAGGGGAGAGAAAGTATCATGTGAAAAGCGCAAGATAAATTTGTGTATATTGTCAAATCATTTAAGGGGAGAAAAGAAAGTGTCTTCAAAACTGTTATGTTATCTTTGATGGCTTTTCACATCTTGTGTTGACATCAATGATAAAGGGGGAGATTGTTGCAAGTATGAAGGTTTTGAAATTGATTTCAACAGGAAGTCTATTGACTGGTGTTTTCATTGATGTCAACTATGTGTTAATGAAGTTGTTGCATGATGAAGATGTCGAGGATATTGAGAAAATTTTGAAACAAAGAACAAGTTGTTGTAGGTTGTGCATGCATAGTTGAGATATTGAGGAAGTGTTGCGAGTACATGGAGCTATATTTTTATTGCAATTTCTGAAGATGAGTTGGAATGAAGTAATGAGATGAGATGATGTCTCTGGTACTTAGTTTCCAAGTGATTTTGAGAAAATTTGATAAACAGAGAAAATAGTGTTGTGCAAGTGTTTAGAATGTGCTCCAAATTGTGCTCCATGTTTCTTCTATGTTGAGGCTATGCCTACACATATTTGATATTCTGTTTGAGGTTGTTAGAGGTTTCTATATTTAGAATTTGGGTTTTTGGATCATTGTACAGTGTAAGATATTTTCACCAGTATGTGAACTAGTTTTGTAGTGTTGTACAAAGGTGTCAAGGATAAATGTATTTGCTCCACATTTCTCCGCAATTTCTTTTCAATAATTGTGGATTTAAGGAGAGTTAATGGTGTTTTTCTCTTGCTTGTGTTAAGAGGATTTGTGGTTAGGTGTATCAAAATCTTTGAAAGTGTGTACTATTTGTTTAATGTGCTTCACAAGTAACAACTAACCTAATGTCTACACTACATTCAAAAATGTTCAAGTATTAATGGAAGTGTAGTGTGGCATGTGAGATTTAATTTTGGGTCTCAATAAAGTGTTTTTTTGGTCCCCTTTCATTCCTATCCACCATGAGAATGTTTAGGTTCCGACCTAATTTGAATTTGTAAAGTATAACAGATAGTTGCTGACCTTGGAGAAGGAGTTTGAGGTTGAGGTTGATATAAATAAGAGTGGTGATGTTGTGAGTTGCAAGAAATAATCAAGAGAGAAGCAAGATAGATGTGATATTGATGCCAGTGATGTGTGATATGAATTTGAGTAGAGTAGTGTGAATTTCAAGTATTGGATTCTTGAAAGAAGTGAGTTGAAGGTGTCTGAAATCTTTCATGCAAGACTGTGAAAGTGTTGGAGCATTTGTGATGGATTCCTTGTTGCATTGAGAAAGTGTTCTCTTTGTAACATTTATCTTGAACTATCTTCGTGTATTTCTTTCTATGGCAGTGAGCCCTAGCTATGAGCCTTTTTGAAAAGTGTATCATATTCTGGCAATGAGCCCTTTTGTACCAATTTTGCAATTACTTATATTGTGAGCTAAAACTCACCATGGTTTTTTCCTCATTGGGTTTTTCACGTAAATATGGTGTTCTCTTGTGTATGGTGTTGCTATTTTAGTTTTTTCTATCTGAATTTCACAATTAATCACATTAACAAAATAAGGATTTATTGAATGCATGTGGATCTAATTACTATTGAGGTTTTTGTTATTTTTATTAGATACAACTGATTCACCCCCCCTCTTAGTTGTCTTTTTCATTCAACAAGGATAATAATTATAGTTATTGGACAAGCAATGTCAACACAATTACTTAATGGCGCCATAAGAAATTTGGGAGTAAAGCTTCTTGAATGAAGATACTTATGGCCTTCACTAAGTCCTAGAATTGTGACACATTCTTCATCACTAGATTGAACCTTTGAGATTATTTCGATCATAACAAAGAAAAATATTATTAATTAATTAATTAATCCAATGTGTATCTAGTTATCACTTGATTAAACTCTACTACCATGTTTGTTATTGGTCTAGATTTTTACCATGGAAATGGGAAGAGCCACTCCTTTCCTATCCTAAACATCCTCTACCCTCAAATTTCAATGCTCCAATTTTACCAATTAGATGTGGAACACAAATCAATATAATAAAATTATATTTTTTTGACAACATACTCAAAAGATGTAGAATCCTAAAAAAATAGGGGGACTAATCATCTCACAAAATAATATATTCATATGAGGTCTAAAATGAAAATTTTCTATTTTTCTTAAAACAGGTCAAAAACTAAAAATTCAAAAGCCTCCATTAATAGAGTCGCATTATACCTTTAAAGTCCTCAAATATTTTTAACTTTTAAAATAGAAGAAATTTCCAAAATTTAAGAGAGAACCTTTGATTAAAAAAAGCTTAACACTTCTATGAAATCAAATTTTCAAATTTTAAAAAATATAATATTTTAGAAAATTTTGACATAATTTAGCCTCAAAATGCAAGTTTTCAAAAAATTTAAAATAAAATTAAACTATAAAATCAAACCTAAATCATTCCTATATAATGATTCGATATGGCTCCACCTAGTGTGGGCAAGGCTAAATGAAGACAATTTATTTTAAGTGAAAATTTTAATTAGAAGAATACCTTCCTTCTCAAGTCCAAAATAATGGAGGAGAGGTTCTCTTCATGCTAGACACCTCAATAAATATTGTTATCCCAATAAAAATCACCAAGTTTGGATACATTGTTATCCCAATAAGAATCACCAAGCTTGAATCAAATCCACTCCAAGCAATCTATTTTTCACTATTTTCATTTCATTTTTCATTGTTTGAAGAGAAAAGGAAGAGAGAGTGTTTGGAAATGAAAATAAATAAATGAATAAATAACTCTTCCCTATTTCCTTTTACTTCATTTTATTTTTTCTACTATTTTCTTTTCTGTAGTTTCTATTATTTCTAATTTTATTTTCCTTTCAATATAAATAACACAACAATAATAATTCATTGATTTGTTTGATAACATATACAAGCTAATATAATCTAATTGATATTTCTTAACTAACTATAAAATTTAATCAATTAAATAAAATTACATTTTAACTAGAAATTATTTCATTAAGACAAACATTTCATTTTGAAAGTATTATTGAATACATTTAATTTCTTCTATTGAAATATAACAATGTAACAAACATTTTCCTACTAAGGCATAAATAATATTCTTTTAATACTGTAGTATCAAATATTCACAAACATGGTAAACATACATTTCAATTTAAATTTAAATATAATGTAAAAGATAAATTAAATACACACAAAGGGCTCCACCACACTTTATGGGTTTTCACAACATAAATCTATTTTAGAATCACCATCAATTTCAATTTGGGTTAACATAAAGTTTCACAAATACTAAGGGTGAGATAGCTAAATGGTATTCATATCAACTTCTTCACATACCAACCATTGGTACAAAATCTATAAATTTTCTACATACTCATTTTAAACATTAGGCATACTTACTTCACATAATAATAGTTGAAGCAACATATCTAACTAAAATGTTATAAGTATT
Organism: Sequoia sempervirens; assembly: GCA_007258455.2. Lineage (NCBI taxonomy): Eukaryota > Viridiplantae > Streptophyta > Pinopsida > Cupressales > Cupressaceae > Sequoia > Sequoia sempervirens. Next base: position 14,193 of record VDFB02359000.1, read on the forward strand.
CAAAAACTAGTATATCTAGGAATGAGATGTGTAAACAACAAAAAATAAAAATAAAAAAGACTAGAATGGTATAGCATACATGACCATAACATATGTATCCCATAATGCATAGTCGGGAATTCAATGCCAAAACATAGCCTCATCAGAAAACCTTGATGCTCATACAAAAATCTCCATAAAATCATACTAAATACACCACTACAACACCTCAATGACACAACAAACCTCATAAAAAAATCAATGGCTCATAACATATGCATCACATAATATAATGATAAAACACTCAATACAACTATAAAGGAGGGGGACCAACCACACCAAGGCTCCAGGTTACAGAGAGTCAAGAGCAGAAGGCTTCCCTAATCTACCTCAACCATGCAGGTGATTTATGCTAGGGATAGAGAATGAATATCGCTCTTAGTGCTTCTGTCACTCTACTAACCTAAGAGTTTTGGTGGGGCTAAGCCAACAGGTTTCTGGAATCCAAACTGTACCTCAGACAACTTCTACCAGAGGAAAACAACGCAGGTCAGGGATGACAATGTAGTGTGCTAGTGTCTCACAAGTGTGTTGACGTCCATATGGAAAAAAAGTGGAAAAGGATAGTGCAAATAATAGATTGCCTACTAACGACTTAGTTGTCAAGATGTAAAGTAATAACAAAAATGCTAAATAAGAGAATGATGAAAACAACAAGAAAGCTGATATAAAATGACAAGAACAAAGGTGGTGTAAATGAACTCATAAAGGGTCTAGTTCGCTAGTAAGCTCCACACGAACATGTACCACCCTCGACCAAAGGCACTCAAGGCCAATGAGAGAGGAATGCAAGTCTACAATTATGGTAGAATCAATGTAGCTACAACAACACTGAAAGTAGTCTCGCAAGACACCAAGTTGCAAATTCTATGGTGGTTGTGAAGAATGTTGTGATTGTTGGAATTGTTAAGCTAATAGTGCAACAAGTAGCTTGAGGTTGCAAGAATTTGGAGTGAGAGAGAAATAATGTGTAGAAGATTAAGAATTGCTAAGGAGATCCCCCAATGTGTGAAGAAGCTCGAATGAATATGAAAGATAGCCATTTGAAGATGAAATGGGAGGGAAAGAGTTGCTCAAAGGTCAGGAGGAAGGTGTAGAGGCATTACATTTTGTCACTAATGGAGAATGTAATGCCTCTACAAATTCCAAAGGCAGGAATCATGTCAAGACAACAGAATGTTGCATAGATGTTTGCGAGCTTTGCATGCATCCTCGATAGAAATTCCCCCATCGACACTAAAAAAAAGTGCCAAGTGGATGGGGTTTGGAATGAGGAAGTGGAATTACTTTGTTGGATTTGATTTTCTAAGGTGGAGGGTGTAAAAGGAGAATTTGCAAGAGGGGTACAAATTCAATCCTATACATTTTTCCCCCACTTTAGTGAACATGAGTTCCAATTAGTGTTCGATAAAGTAGATTGAAAGAGTTTAGAAACATATTCTTGAACCATCAAGGAAGAAAACCACAATTTGGAAAACTCAAAAATGCAGAGCAGGAAAATAACTCAACAGGTACTCTCTCCTGAGGAGGTTTGAACAAAGTGCACTGAAGGCCCACAAACCTATGATGGACAAATCTCACAAGATGTAAGTGCTTCACAGGTCATTGAACCACCAAAGAAGGCACCCCCAAGTACTCTTTTCTAAAGGAACCCAATGTGAGGGGACTCCACAAAGTTGGATTGGAAAGTAGCTTCATAGGTGCACCTGCAAAGCAACATGTTAATCCATAGAAAAAACATGTTAGAAATAAAAAAGTAGCCACACAGGAAGACAAGAAGATAGTCACTAAAATAGTCATAAATTGAAGGAGAAGCTTCTAAAGGGATCCCTCGAGAACCCTTTAAAAGAAAATGGGTCCACTCAAGGGACACTCAATTTGAAAGTATAAGGGTATTTTTTGGAAATCAATTCAACATCAAGGAATCCTTTTGAAATATGTTCACTTCATCAAGGGATTCAAAAGGAAGAAGGACCCCTCACAAGGGGAAGGTCAGAACTTTTCCTGCAAGAGAAGGTGCTCCCTCCTTGGAGGAAATTTTTTCAAATTCTTTCTTTATTAACCCATGATGAAGGAAAAGTATTCCGTTAGGGGTCCTTGTTACAGAATGTGATTTTTGAAAAATATTTTGAAGAGATTTTCAAGAAAATATTTTTTGGCCACTGAATGCATTTTCTGAAAATTGAAGTGACATGATAGCCCCCCCTTAGGATGGTGCATGCCAAGCACAAAAGACATGTGACATCCTAAGGAGAGAAAAGCAATAATGAAAAAGTGATGTTGTGGCCTGCAAAATGTAATGAGATGTAACCATAGTAATGTTGTCGCACACATGAGGGACAACACATGAGCACCACAATATCATAGAACAAGCAAGAGAAGAGACAAAAATTGTAAGAAGAGATAATGTCATCATGAACAAGGGACATGGGTGATCTAATATTTCAAGGTCAAAGTTGCTCATAAATATAGATAAATAGATATAATAATATATATAAATGAACTATCATCAACTACCTACTATATCAGACCATATGAAGAAGGTACATGAAGAAAATAAATAAATAAAAAATTGGGTCAACATGGAAGGGAAGCCTAAATGCCCCCGACACTTTGCATCGTCCCTAATTGTTGAAAGTCAATACACAACAAAGGAAGAATGATGTGAAAAATAGAGGATGTTTTACAACATAAAAAACATTCATGTATCCAAGCACCTACAAGGGTGAAAAGGGTCATCCAGGAACATATAACACAAGCATGGGGGAAGACAACACAACACACACAATCTAATCTATAGATAAAGAAGAGATGCCCCCTAGTCCTCATCAACTAAGAGGTCATCGTTCTCCTAGTCTAGATCATCATAAGGGGATGGTGAATGAAATTGCAAGGGTAGAATATCAAAGGGGAACCCTCCGACCCTCTTGCAACAAGAGCCAAGGAAGAAGGACCCTCGAGGTCTTCTCCACTCAGTTCCTATGGGGTGAACGTCAACGATCTCACAAAAATCGCTGATAGGGTTGGGACCTCATCCATAGAGTTGAATATGGAATTCACAGGAGTACCATGCATCAACTCAATGGGAAAGGGAGGTGGCGCCCGAGATCCACTGCTAGGCTCACCGAATGACTTGGGAGTAGTGACGAACTTCGGGGACGCTGGGGATTCCTCCATCAGTAAGAAGGCATAAGAAAATGCAGAACCACCCTCCAAAGAAGTCAAGCCCTTCTTCCAACCCCCATTACAAGCGGGGATGTTCTCCATCTTTCACTTTATCAGAGGATGTGAGATCCCCACAGATGAAGTAGAGGGTGTAGAGGAAGATTAGAAAATTGTAGAAGACACCACTAAGGTATTCGACATGTCCACAAGTTTTGAGAATGGTGGGATGTCTGAGATGGAGTGGATGATGGAACAACAATAGGGGGAGTAGGCTTGAGTGCCTTAGCAGTGGGCCTCTTCCCATTCACTACCTTAGAGGTAGGAGTAGTAGGAGACTACGGAGGCTGAGACATAGAGGATTCTCCATGGGGACCCTTCCACTTACCATATAGAATGGGCTAAGGTACCATGGGTAAGATGGGAAGTTCAAACACTAGACACTTGGTATTTTTCCAAGTAGGCACCATTAGACTCCTTATGCAAAATCCAAGAGTAGTAAACCAAAGTTACTCTACATGGAGGGAGGTAGAGGCGTGGCCCTGAGCATGAGTAGGCTTCCCCTTTCCCTTTTGAGAGGAAGAGGCAGCTTGTTGCTGCACTACAGGGTGAATCACCTTTGTTTGTCCTTCTCCCTCAATTTTGTACTTTACGTAATTTCATTCAAGTAGGTCCATTCTAGGAGGAAGCACACCCATCAAGTCTGGCCAAAAATGATTCAAGGAGTAATTCCCATAGGATACCAATGGATGATATCCAGTGTCATGCACAACATGCATGACACTTTCGTGAGAGAACTTTAGAAATTTATGAATAATGGAAGTGATTTTGTTCATGGAATCTAGCCATAGGATGCCCAACTTCACCCTGAACAAATCAGATTTTGGAATGACATCAAAAGTTATATCCACATCCCGAGGTCCTACTAGGACAAAAAGAGTTATAGAACCATACAACACAAGAGAGAGACTATTGTGAGTATGTATAATATATTCTATTTTCTCATATTCCTCCCTTTGTAATGAATTTAGCCACAATGTATCCTCCATAATAACATTCACCTGACTCACGGGGTTTACTAGAACTCCTATCAAAATGTTTCTATTAAGGAAAGTAGGAATGTATAGAGGAGAGGGCTTGTTATTCAAAGGAAAGTCCTGTGAGGTGAAAATCAGATCTGGCAAGCTAGTTGCAGACTATGGGGGAATAGTAGGAGTGAACAAGACCACATTAATGTATGTCAAGGCTTTAGGAGAAGCATCAAAAGGATCAATAATCAAGTTAACAAACTGAGATAGAAACGAGTCCATATAAATATACAACTCACTATTTGTCTTCTCCATTGACTTATTCATGTTCTTCCCATCAAAACGAATGGTACTATCATTGATGCAATCCTGTCTCATGATGCAGGGGCATGAAACACTTAGTATAATTCCTGTGAACATGGTGGTACTCAAAAAATGCATTTCCATCATGCCAATCAGGATAAGGCTCTTTCAAAGGTCAAGGATTTTCTAATATTATAATCTTATCCTTTAATAACTTTTGCAGAATAGAAGAATAAGATTTAGATAATTTTGTAAACTTTTTGTTGTGCCTGAGGCCATGATCATTAGTCACGACAACTACATTCACAACAAACTTCCCTTTTCCTGAAATGGACACTATAGTTTTTCCTTCAGAACGGAAGCATGAGGAGGATCCCCCAAACTAAACCACCATTTGTTGGTACTCTCGTAGTATGGCACACAGATGTGCAAAAGAGGGATATTTCATCAAGGAAAATTTCTCCTTCTAGGCTCACTGGAGGTTGCCTATGAATACCTTCTGCACATCTGAGTTGAGAAGTGGGCACGATATTTGTGAAAAGAGTGCTTGGTATCATGCAATGAAGTTAGTTATCTTCTTGTGCTCTCCTTTCTTACATCGGACAAGATCCGAGAAGGTCATCTTCAGAATAATGTTAGCCTGGAAATGATGTAGAAACTAATTGATGAGCTGGTCAAATGAGAATATATAATTGTCAGGAAAGGAATAGTACCACTCGAGTGTAGTATCCTTGAGAGATCGAGGGAAAATATTTTCCATTAGAGCATCATGATGAAAGAAATATATGCACATGGCGTTAAAAGTTGATACATGTGTCTGTAGATCCCCTTTACCACTATATTTTTCAAACTTAGGAATCTCCATTCCTTGAGGGAAAGGAGTGCTCAAAATTGTCACTGAAAATGGACTATGTCAAGAGAAGGGCTGAAAGATAGGTTGGGAAGAGGCCTAAGATAGATTCACCAACTAGTTTTTCATCTGGCCCATATTCTAAGGGAGAGCATTCAAAATAGGATCTAAAGAGGACAAAGGTCCAGTGGAACCTCCCCCAGAACCACCACCACCGGAACCACCTCTGGAGCCACTATCGTGTCATTTCCAGAACCACCATGGGAACCACCAACATGGCCTCTACTAGAGCCACCACCATTGATTCCACCATTGCTACCAAAACCACCACTGCTCATTCTACTAGAGCCCCCACCACTAGGGGTAGTAGGAGGGGTGAAGTTGAAACCAAGGGGTATTCTACTCACCTTGATTGTGCAGAGTTTTTGAGGATAAAAGGGAATAATCATCGAAGGGCTTGTTTCATCCATGCATATGGATGTGGTAGGCATCGAGACAACTATTTGTCTCTCATAGGCATCGAGCATCATTCCTCAGGTAGTACTTGATCTAGTGTCATACAAAGGGATATATGCTTCAATTAGATCGATGAGGGTGTGTAATAATTCTACACCTGTTTGATCCTTTCCTAACATGTATCTCACCTTGCTAACAAGCCTAGCGGCTCTTGTGATATTTGGTGCTTTCTCCAAATGATTCACAAGGTCTAATAGCCTCCTGTCTAATGGAAAAAGGTTTTCCATGGGAATATGTACAACATCATCCTCATTTTTCAAATGAGTTCATAGGGGATATTGGAGGAGTGGGCACACAAGTGGTATCATCAACAAAACCCATCTCATCCATAAAGCTTGTGGTAAAACTAGTAGTAAAACAGAAAGTGACCTTCATCTTTTCCATTTGTAAGTGTGACACACTTCTCCTTACAATGTACCCAAAGGTCGTAGACTAGGTTGTAATGCTCATGAAACCTCCCAACACCCAAGTCTACAATAGTCACTAAGTGTGAGGGAAAAAGTCTCAACACAAAGCAATGGATAAATATTGTTCACATCAGGTTCACCAAAATGTAGAGGAAGGGGACCAACCACACCAAGGCTCGAGATCATGAAGAACTGAGAGTGGAAGGCTACCCTAATCTACCTCAACCAAATAGGTGATTTATGTTAGGGATAGAGAATGAAGAGAATTCTCAGTGCTTCTATTACTCTACTAACCCAAGAGTTTTGGTGGGCCTAAGTGAGCAGGTTTCTAGAATCCAAACTATACCTTGGACAACTCTTTACCAAAGGACAACAATGCAGGTTAGGGACAATAGCATGACACACTGGTGTCTCACAAGTGCGTTGGAATCCATATGGACAGAAAGTGGAAAAGGAGTGTACTGGCATCCATATGGATAGAAAGTGGAAAAGGATAGTGAAAATAACATAGTGCTTGCTAATGACTTAGGTGTTGAGATGTAAAGTAATAACAAAAATGCTAAATAATAGAATGATGGAAATAACAAGAAAGATGATATGAAATGACAAGAAAAAAGGTGGTGGAAATGAACTCACAAAGGGTCTAGTTCACTAGCAAGCTCCATACAAATGCATATCACCCTCGACCAAAGGAAATCAAGGCCAATGAGAGAGGAATGCAAGTATACAACTATGGTAGAGTTGACATAGCTGCAACAACACTGAAAGAAATCTTGCAAGACACCAAGTTGAAATTTTTTTGGTAGATGTGAAGAATGTTGTGATTGTTGGAATCGTAAATCTAATAGTGTAGCAAGTAGCTTGAGGTTGCAAGAATGTGGAGTGAGAGTGAAATCATGTGTAGAAGATCAAGAATTGCTAAGGAGATCCCCCAATGTGTGCAGAAGCTAGAATGAATATGAAAGATAGCCATTTGAAGATGAAATGGGAGGGAAAGAGCCATTCAAAGTTTAGCTAGAAGGTGTAGGAGCATTACGTTTCATTACCAATGGAGAATGTAACACCTCTGCAAATTCCAGAGGTAGGAATCCTATCAGGATGAAAACACATTGCGCAGATGTCTATGCATTGTGCGCACATCCCTAATATAAATTCCCCCGCCGACACTAAAAACAAGTGCCAAGTGGATGGGGTTCAAAATGAGTACATGGAATTACTTGGTCATATTTTATTTTTCTAAGGTGGAGGGTGTAAAAGAGGAATTTGCAAGAGGGGTGCAAATTCACTCCTATACAACAGCATGTATCATATGAATAAAAACACACATAAGAAAAAAACAAGAGTTGGAATTACACTCAAACTATTATATATATATATATATATATATATATGATTTACCTACATGATATCACTCCTCTAAACCTTGCATTAACTGTTATGATATTTCTTGGAAATATTTGTAAACAAATTAAAAATATAGTGGACCACTTCGAGGAGGTTACCTCCAATAATCAAAAAATATGATATGGATTGAATAATTGATGATATGATGATTTGGGAGGAACATATCCCCTTTATTTATAGGCTTAACCATGTAGGGATATACCCCTTCATCCTAATAAAGAGTATTTAATGTATTAACTAAAACCAATGTTAAGATTAAGCATGCTACAAGTACTTAACTCATCATACTTAGGAATATATATTATTTTCTTATGATCTATATGATATTAGGTTCATAACATTAGATAAAATATTAGGGACCTAACATGCCCCTCCCCTTCAAAAAATAATTTTCCTCAATTCTTAGTAGTTTTGGATGCTTTAGTATGACTTGTTCATCTTCCCATGTGGCATATTCAATTGGAATACTCTTGCACTTGATTAAGAACTTGGAGATAACTCTATTTTTCAACTATTTCACTCTTTTCTCAATAATTTTCTCAAGTACTAAAATAAAATTTCCTTCTTCATCTAACTTTGGAAATTCTAACTAAACTGGAATATTGTTACCTATTACTTTATTTAAACAAGAAACATGGAAGATAGGATGAATTTTGGAAGAGGGTGGAAGTTCTAGCTTATAAGCTAAACTTCCTATTCAATAGAGGACTTTATAAGGACCATAAAATTTAGGTGTAAGCTTCATTTTCTTATGCTTCTTAAAAGAAATTTGTTTATAAGGTTGTAATTGAATAAATACCTAATCTCCCTGCTCAAAATGTCTCTCACTACAATTTCACTCAATTTTGAGCCATAACTAAATTATCCTTAAGGATTTGTAGTGTTTCTTGTTGGTGTTGAATATGGTCTTCTACTACATGAGCTTTAGAATGAGATTGTAAATAAGTAGAAGATGGTGGAGGGTAGCCATAAATAGCCCCAAATGGAGTCATTTTAGTGGATGTGTGAAAAGATATGTTGTACCACCACTCTGCTAATGGTATCCATTTGGACCATTGTGGTTGTTTATCAAAGGAAAAACAACGTAAATATCCTTAGAAATATTTATTCATATTTTTGTTTGGAAATATGATCTTGTAGATTATAAGATGAACTATGTGCTAATTTTGTACCCCATTTTGTAAATAAGTTTTTCCAAACAATGCTAGTGAAGATAGGGTCACAATCACTCACTATGATTTTGGGAATACCATGAAGTTTGTATATATTTTCCATGAATATTTTGGCCATGATACTTACTTGGTATGGATGAGAGAATTCAAAAATATGCATAATTGATGGGTCTATCCACAACAACAACAATTACATCAAGAATATTAGATTTTGGTAGACTTGTAATGAAGTCCATTGATATTTCCTCCAAACATTGTGTTGGAATACCTAAAGGTTGTAAGAGGCCTGGAGTCTTTACTGTTTCACCTTTTTTCCTTGGCATATTTAACATTCAACCACAAATTTCTTGACATCTCCTTTTAGACCTTCCCAAAAAAAAAAATTCATTATATGATGATAGGTCTTTAAAAACCTTGAATGTCCCCCTATTGGTGAGTCGTGCATTTGAGATAATATGTCCTTTTAAATTGGAATTTTTACATAAAAATAATTTATATTTGTACTATAATGAATCTTCTTTCCAAACATACTTATTGAAAGAAGATGGGTCATGTTGAAGTTTTAGAATGAGATTATGTATTTGAGGATCATTTTTCCACTATTTTTATGCAACTTCTAACAATTTTGGTTTTATTAAGGAAATGACACAAATATTTTCTTCCTCTACTTCTTATCGAGAAAGGGCATCAACTACAATATTTTCTTTATAAATGATTTCAAAGTCATATCTTAGCATCTTGGTAACCCATTTTGTTGTTCTGATGAGGATAGTCATTGTTCCAAAAAATATTTTAGACTCTCATGATCAATCTTGAATTTGAAATTCCTTCCCATTAAATATTGATATCAGTTTTTAATTGCATGAATAATGGCTAACATTTCCTTGTCATATGTGGGCCATAGCATGTTTTTCATTTTGAGTTGTCGACTCTAAATTCTAATAGATGCCCTTCTTACATTAGTAATTCCCTAATTCCATGTCGAAAAGCATCACATTCTACCAAAAATATTTTAGAGAAGTATGAGGTAGCTAGTATTAGGGTCTAAGTGAGAGTTTCTTTGAGTTGTTAGAAGGCTGAGTGGCTAGCTCTGATCATGAAAAAGGAATCATTCTTTAATAACATTATTAAGGGTGTTTTGATACGAGCATAATTATGAATAAATCTTCTATAGTATCTTTTTAGACCAAAAAAATCCTCTCAACCTGATGCAGGAGCATTAGGGTCCATGTGCGATTGGAATCACCAAAAAAATGATTATTTTGAGAGTTTGTTGCAACACAAAATTTCTCTCTATCTTTGCTTGGCCATATTTGAGAGACCTTCAAGGTAAATAGATACATATTCTTGAAATAAGATGTTTTGGAAAGATTTGTTATATTTTTGTGTTATGGAGTCAGAACTCCAATGCCTCTTGATAAGGTTTTAAAATATGCACAAGATAAATGAATTGTGAAAGGTGGGGCAACCCATTGAACAATGTTCAAATTCAGTATTATGATGGAGACAATAAAATTTATATTGTAACATTTCCTAAGGTTATATTTTTATTATCTTCAATTTAAATTGAAGAGTGCCAACTTAGAAGTAAAAGTGTGGAAATTAGAAGATCAAGAGATGCTTAAAGCCGAGAAGAGAATGGGCTATGAGGAAGATGAATGGTCTCCCATAGTTTAAAATATAAAATACTTTATCTGCAAAGAGAAGAATAGAGGTGGATGCGACTAAAAGAAGATAGAGGGGGAGGCTTAGGAGTGAGAAAGCATGCAAGGAAACTCCCCCACATACTTGCACCAAGGAGATAATGTCATTAGAGGAGAAGGATCGATCAATAAAAAAGAGAGAAAGCTAGATACGTAGTGGTGCATAGGGCATGCACCCATGTTGTTAATATTTTTTTTAAAATGGAAAAAAGAGATAAGAAGGAAATAGCATAGAGGAATTCAAATCATATATTTCTTGGAATTATCAACATCAGCACAAAAACCCAAGAGTCTGAATAAGTCGATAAATGGAAAACAAGAACCAAAGTTAAATGTTGAACATTGCTTATTGCTTGTTCATGAGTTGATATAACATGGATGGGAAATCAAGGATGTAGACAAATATTGATATTTAGAGGAAACTATGCCTATTAAGGAAGGAGTAGATATAATGATAGTTTGAGGCAACATTTTTTGGGAAAAAAAAAGAATTTAAACTAAGCGAAGAATTATGTGCAAAGGCAGAATGATAAGGAGTCGGGATGGTAGGAAGAATGAAAATATAGTGTGGAGATTGGTCGATACTAGAGGATGTGAGATCAATGGGAGAGTGAAATGTTTGCATAAAAGAAACCTTAGAAAAACTAAGGTTGGAGTAGATTGGATTAATGGGAAATGAAGGGGTGAGCATTGAAATATTGTAGACCAATGATGAAACTAGTGCAAGAGGATATGGAAGTTAAGCTAGTGTGAGGTTGAGCTGAAATTCTGAATAGAACACATTAAACAATGAAATTTTTGAATGTGTAATGTAAAGTTTCATGAGAATGAAATAAGGTTATGTTGTTTTTCTTTCAAACTTTATTGTAAGCTAAGAAGCAACAATTTGATATTTTGCAATTGTAAATTTATCAAAATTGACACATGTAATTGTCAATTTTGGAGTTAATCGTTTATAGAGTTGTTTGTAATTTGAATTTGTGAATTGGGATGCATTTTTTATTTTCTTCTTCATCAATTGGTATTAGAGTGGGTAATCCTAATCATGGAGAGGATCCATCAGGACCTATGGGTGGAGAGGGAAGCAAGAAAAAGTTTTAGGGGCACAATCAAATCATTGAACATGAGGCAGCTTGTGATGAAACCTATGGCTTGAGGAAGCATGAGTGAGAAGCTCAAAATTATTGTTGTAGGTGTGTAGAGTCCTAAATGGTTGTGGTTTGGAAAGCACAAAGTTGGAAACTGGAGTGAGAAGCTTGAAAGTATTGTTGTAGGTGTTCAGAGTCATGAATGGTTGGGAGTGGAAAGCATATAGGAAAGTGTTGTGATAGATTATAGTAGACAAATTGGAATCTTTGTGAGATTGAGGTATGATTGCAACATGGAGGTTGCAAGGGTAGAGTTTCTATAGATACATACTAGAGGAGGGCATGGAGAGAAGAGGAATAATTTGGTGGAGGAGGTTAGGCTATTTGGTGAAGGAGGTTGGGATTTTAGCGATGGAGTTCATTGGATATTGTTCGCAATATAAAAGGGTGATTCTATCACTCAACTCCACCTTTGCGATACCATGCTCATAATTTTCTTACCCAATGTGTTTGATGTAGGAGCATCTAGGTCCACATGCAATCAACATCACCAAAAACAAGATTGTTTTGGGAGTTTGTTGCAACACACAATTTCTCTCAATCTTCACTTGGCCAAATTCAGGATACCTTCAAGGTAAATAGATACATATTCTTGAAATAAGATGTTTTGGAAATATTTGTTATATCTTTGTGTTATGGAGTCAAAACTCCAATGCCTCTTGATAAGGTTTTAAAATTTGCACAAGATAAATGAATTGTGAAAGGTGGGGCATCCCATTGAACAATGTTCAAATCCAGCATTATGATGGAGACAATAAAATTTATATTGTAACATTTCCTCAAGTTATATTTTTATTATCTTCAATTTTAATTAAAGAGTGCCAACTTAGAAGGAAAAGTGTTGAAATTAGAAGATCAAGAGATGCTTAAAGCTAAGAAGAGAATGGCCTAAGGAAGATGAATGGTCGCCCATATTTTAAAATATAAAATACTTATCTACAAAGAGAAGAACAGGGGGGGACGCGACTGAAAGAAAATAGAGGGGGAGGCATAGGAGTGAGAAAGCATGCAGGGAAACTCACCCACATACCCGCACCAGGAAGATAACATCATTAGAGGAGAAGGATCGATCAAAAAAACAGAGAGAAAGTTGGTTGCATAGTGGTGCATAGGGGAGGTGCCCATGTTGTTAGTATTTTTAAAAACAATAGAAAATAGAGATAAGAAGGATTCAACGATGTTAAATGAGTCTAAATGAGTCGATAAAGGGAAAACTAGAATTGAAGTTAAATGTTGAACACTGCTTATTTCTTTTTCATGTGTTGATAAAACATGGATGGGAAATCAAGAATACAGACAAAGATTGATGTTTATAGGAAACCGTGCTTATTAAGGGAGGAGGAGTAGAGATAATGAGAGGACGAGGCAACATTTTTTGGGAAAACAAAATAATTTAAACTAAGAAAATAATTATGTGCAAAGGTGGAACGATAAGGAGTCAGGATGGTAGGAAGAATGGAAATATTGTGTGGATATTGGCCACTACCAAAGGGTGTGAGATCAATGAGAGAGAAAAATGTTTGCATAAAAGAAACCTTAGCAAAATTGAGGTTGGACCAGATTGGATTAATGAGAAATGAAGGGGTGAGCCATTGAAATATTGCAAACTAGTGATGAAACAAGTGTAAGAGGATACGGAAGTTGAGCCAGTGTGAGGGTGAGCTAAAATTATGAATAAAACATATTGAACAATGAAGTTGTCTGAACATGTAATGTAAAGTTTCATGAGAATGAAATAAAGTTTTTTTAATTTAAGCTAAGAATTAGAAATTTGATATTTTTCAATTGTAAATCGATCAAAATTGACACAAGTAATTTTCAAATTTCGAGTTAATTTTTTACGAAGTCATTTGTAATCTGAATTTGTGAATTGGGATGAGTTTTGTCTTTTCGTCTTCATCACAACCCTTTGATATTTTTAGGCTTCAGGCATTCTTTTATTGCAATAATATTCTTGGGGTCTATCTTAATACCTTCATGTGACACAACACATCCCAAGTATTCTATTTCTTTTACCCCAAATACACATTTGGATTGTTTGACATATAGTTGATTATCTTCCAATACTTGTAATATCTTCTCTACATGTTGTAAATGTTCTTCCCATGATTTACTATAGATAATGATATCATCAAAGAAATCCACCACAAATTTATGAAGAAATGGTAAAAGTAAGTTGAGTTCATTAGACTTTGAAAATTTGATGGGGTATTAGTTAAACCAAATAGCATTACTAAGAATTCATAATGTCCCTCATGTGTTCTAAAGTAATTTTTATGTATGTCCTTTTCCTTTATACAAATTTGATGAAAACCAGAATGTAAATCTAAATTTGTAAAGAAAATTGCACCATTTAGTTCATATAATAATTCATCAATAGTAGGAATAGGAAACTTATCCTTAAGAGTGAGATTATTGAGTTCCCTATAATCAAGACAAATTCTCCATGACTCATCCTCCCTTTTAACCATAACCATTGGAGATGAATAGGGACTTTTACTAGGATGAATAATTCCTAAATCTAACATTTCTTTGACTATTTTTTAATTTTTGTATTTTATTCATAAGGATAACAATAAGATATAATGCTAGAAGGAATGCTTCTAGGTATTAATTCAATGGAACGATCATGGTCTCTAATTGGAGGTAGATCCTTAGATTCTATAAAAAAAAATTGGTTTGTTTGATTGATCTCTTGAAGTTCTCATAGATGTTGAGTTTTCACATCTTGTGCTTCTATAAAATTTAGTTGTCCTACTAGATCATATGAACCTTTCTTAAGTAAATTTTCCATCCTATGGGAGCTAATAATTTGAGTTGGTGTTGATTTTATTCCTATAAGTTTATAATTTTTTCCACTAGAGTTGAAAGTCAAATAATTATTGAAAACTAAGACATTGTTCCCAACTATTTAAGCGATTGTCCTCCTAAAACTACATCTAATACTCCTATTGGAATAGAGAATTTTTTTGAATCTAGATGGTAATTTCTCATTGAAAGTTTATATGATGGCACTTACCATCACAAGAGAATTTTTTTCCATCAGCTATCATGAATTGGAAGTTAGAGACTAGACATACAAAATAATTAAGCTCATGATGTAATCTTCTATCAATAAATTTTTGTACTACCAATATCAATTGAAACACTCTTACCTTTCTTCTTTTTATATAACCAAAAACTTTTAAGTGTTTGTGGTAATGTTTTTTCCATTTAATGTATGTAATGAGATAGTACCATTATCTTCTTCCTCTAAATTTTCACTCTTTAGTTCCATATTTGGATGTTCTATAGATACTCCTTCCTCTTCTTCAACCTCATTCTCAATAATCATTATTCTCTTCTCATTATTACCAAATTTATGGCCCCTAAACCATTTGGTATCACAATTCCAACATAGACATTTTTCTCTTTTATCTACCTCTTATTGAGGAGAGAGCTTAGTTATTTTTTTGGGATAAAAAGGTTAGCCCCATTTTTGTTAATAGGATTAGTGTCATTTTTATCTTTTCATCCTACTATTCGGCTTTGTGTTGATATTTTTGTAGTAAGGTTTCTTTGATCACTATGTGATTCTTATTGTATTGGTTTTCTAATTGTAGAAGGTTCTAATAAACAAACATCATGTTTAATTTGTTCATTAATTCCAATGATTTAGAGTTGTAGCCTTTGATAAGGTATCACATCTTGAGTTCAAAAATTCAATCTCATGTATTTAGCATTGTACATATTTTTCTATGGACCTTATTTGTTTTTGTAGACACCTAAATTTGACCACTTACGTTTGGTCAAATTTACCCATTTTTTGTCTAAATACCCTCTTATCCACATTAATTAAATCATATTGCTATTATTTAATTAATATCCCCAAATTCCCCTAAATCCCTAAGGTATTTAATTAAATAATTAAATAATTTATCCTTTATCCTTTTCCTCAAAGAATTAAATAAATAAATAATCTATTTATTTAATTCCTCATATATCCCATCCACCATAATCTACACCTAACCCTAATACACTTGCTAATCACATCATTAGGGATGTCCACATTCCTAATCCATGATTACAAGGTGTCACATCCTCCAACTTTTGCAAGTGGTCCCTTAATCCCCCTTAGCCACCTAACCTTCCTATAATCTTTAATTAATTATCCTAACTTACTCCTTGGTCAACTCTTCCCATCCCCAAGGAATTTTTAATTCCTTTTTTCTTCCCAAGGTCCTTTTGAGAAATTTTTAATTCCTTTTTCATCCCCCAAGGAATATTAAATTCCTTTTCTCATGCCCATGAGGATTAAAAGGGAATTTTTGATTCCCTCTTGTCACATCCTTCCCAAGGGTACTTGTAAGCACCCTCCACCTCATCCTCTCATTTCCTCATGTGATGACACTTGTCATCACCATGTGGGTTGAGATGTCTCAAGGCATCTCAACCATTGATCTCAACTTCCAATCTTTATCCTCCATCCAAAATATTTTAATCTATATATCCAAACACTTAGCCATTTTCATCTCTCTCACCCATTTTTCACTAGAGCACTGTTATACTGCCAAAATTTTGAGTGAGCACACAACTAATCACACTTCATGGAACATCTACACAACATGAGGATTTATATGTTGGTTTGAACTCCTTATCACCCAATCTTGAGTGTTTTACATTTTTTTAGTCTTTTTCTTGATTTTCTTGAATTTTAGTAGATTAAAAACATACACACATTTCTGGCACACCTAGTGGGACCCACATCATGGGTCCTTGACATTTTTTGTTGTTTTCATTTTGCAAGTTTTGGATTTTCTTCATTGTTGGGGTGAATCTTCCTGACAAGAAAATTTTCTTAGTTACAAGGGAAAACCCAGTCTCTAAATGGGCGATTGCATACTTTCTCCTCAATTGAATAGGAAATCTTGCACCTGACCGAACAACCCCGAACTCACAGAGGTGATTGTGCATTCTCCCTTCCACTTAAGGGGTGATTGTGCATTCTCTTTTCCACTTAAGGGGCAATTGCATACTCACCCTTCCACTTAACAAACAATTTTTCTCACTCCAAGCGTGATCCTGACTTTGACCCTTCACAAAGGCAAATTTGCTACATAGATAGGAAAACCTACTAACATAATAGGTGAATTTACTCCTGCCCCTTTCTAGAAAAGTGAATCTACAATTAGGTGAACTTGCAACTAGAACATGCGATTGTGCGACCTACATAGGCAATTTTGCCTCTTCCTATAGAGGCGAACCTGCACTCTTGAGGGGAGAACCTACAACCTACAGTGGTGAATCTAAATAGTCTATAGAGGCGAATCTGCTATGTTATTGGGTGATTCTACTCTTTCTATCAGCAAACACAAAAGGTATAAAAAACATCAATTTTTGATGAAAATTTTGTAGTGCTTTATACTTTTCCTTTCCAAAAAAAATTGATTCGGGGGCTCCACCCCCTAGCCCCCCTTACATGGGGGATTAGATCACCCCCCACAACCCTATTTTTGTTGGGTTAGGTGTTTTCCCCCATAGGCTAACCATCATTTTATTTCATCATTTTATTTTCATCTAATCATGTTTTTGTGTAGCTTGTCATCATTTGTCCAAGACCAAAGTATTAAAACTACTAACATATCTTCTACAAGATGAGCGGTCAAAGACATTAGTTTAGTTATTTCCCAAACTAATCTAGGCACATTTCAATTTTTTAAAGGTTCAATCAACACTTGTTTTTCATGTTTGGAGTTATCTAATGATGTATACACTCCCCTTGCACCATACAGTGATCCTGGGGATAAGAAATCGTAGCTAACTCAAGTCCATTATGTTACCTAGGGGTGTTAGTTGTGTGTATGCTCTCCCCTTGCACTACGTGTGAGCTTGGGGATCAAAATCGCCTAACATACCCTTCCCTTTAGGAGACCTACTTGGTATTTCATCACCCGGGTGATGATCTTAACCACATGAACCAGCGAGGTATATAAAGGGGGAGAACTAAAGTTGTACCCCAATCCAGTCACATCATGTCTAGCAAAGCATCAATATTAGGGTGATTCCAAGTTAAGACATGTAGGGTTGGTTCAAGTTTCTAGTACCTCAATGGGGCTCACAATCCACGCTTGTGATGGGATAGTGTTCATGGACATGCCTCACACACCCTCCTAGTGTATTGAGGACTCCCCCAGTTGCCTGTTTAGCCTAGTTTAAGACCCATGTTTTAGCCATGGCTTGGTGTAGTGTAGGGATTGCATACGACACCCCAAAGCTACTCACCACGTACTCCCTTATGTTGTGATATAAATCCTCATGGTGAATGATGATAGTTCTCAAGGAGAGAGAGAAGGTGAGCTTGTGGCATCTATTGATGACCTTGTGCCATTAAATCTCTACCTATCTGCCTTCACAAGAAAGGGTGTCCCCACCCAATTATCATAGTGTATTAACCCCTTGAGGTAGTGGGCCTACATCAATTTTTCAAACCTGATATCACTAATTCTAGGATTGTGTTGCTTGGCTTGTCTTCTTGTGCTATATAGTGAGTGTCTTCAGTCCAAAGTTAGTCTTTTCCCATTTCTTTTTGTTTGTTGTCATTTTTCCTTTTCCATAGTCCCTCCATTCCATAGGAGTGAATCCACTTCCCAAAGAGGTGATTTCATACTATGGACAGGACAAACTACCCTCAAAGGGGTGATTATGCGTTATTGTCTAGTCCCCCATCTAGTCAGTTATCCCCGAGAGGTAATTCTGCCTCCTACAGAGGTGAATACGCTTACCTTTTCTATCCATCCCTTAGGTGATTCTTCTCCCCAAAGGGGAAAATTCACTTGATTCATCCATACACCCTCGTCACCCATCAGGCGAATCCACCTTTCCTAGAGGCCATTCCACCTTCGTGTGCTTGTCCCTTGTTCATACCATCACATTGGTTGGGTGAATTTTCCTTTCACAAAGATGATTTTGTGTCTGAGTCCACACCTGCTCGTCTATACATCACCCTTGGGTAGGAATTTCTTCTTCACACAGGGGCATTCTTTCCATCATACCATTCGTACATATCCATAGATAGGTGAATCTATTACTCTAATAGTTGTTTCTGCACTAAGGAATTTTCATGACCTACAAAGGTGATTGTGCTCTATTGTTGGGTAAACCCACTTCCCATAGAAAATATAGAGTAAATCCTTTGTGTCATGATTATCCTATATCTTCTTGAGTCCAAAACTATAATCCAATCATTTTTCCTCTCCATATCCATCTCCAAATGACCACTTTCATCCATCTAACAATCATCCTCATCATTTTAGCTACATCCTTGACTTTAGGATTCTCTCCCATCACATCTTCCCAATCAAGTCCTAATCTAAGCTTAAATCCCATCCTAATTTGAGCTTAAATCCAATCCTAATCTAGGCTTAAATCAAATCCAAATCTAAGTTTAATCTACATCCCAATTTGAGCTTTAGTCCATCCACATCCAAGATCTTTTGATATCAAAACAAATCTTAAGACCCCTTCTTCCAATTTATTATAATCCATTCTATTTATCTATTCATCATATCTTCTTTTCTTCTAATCATATATTCCCATATTTTCAATCCATGCCCATCCAATCCAACATCATGAATCCTTATACTCCATCAATGCAACCAAAAAATAATAGTCAAGGGAGATCCAAATTACATTGAAAGTCTTATTGATCAAGATGAGTATGATATAGATCCCCTTGATGCTATCATTACTAGCCATATCTCCCCAAGCATCATCCAAAATCCAATCACTCATCCAAGCCATCCCATCATGCCTTCATCCACACCTAATAGAAATTCTTATGCTACCTTTGGCAAGGGATATCCAAAATCTTCCCCATCCACATATCCATCCTATCCTTCATCCACATGTCCATCTTATCTATCCCCCACATATCCCTCTCATCTAGTATGCATACCTCCATCTTCTCCTCTAGCCATATCTCAACCTCCATCTTTGCATAGCAATACTATCACCTTCACCCCTAGTCCAAATCCTCCATCTCATTATCCTCCAATGCATGATCCTAATCCACCATCCACATCCTCCTATCCTAATCCAACATTGTAATCTTCCCACCTTAATCCACCATCCCAATCTTCCTACCTTAATTCCCCATCCACTTTCCCCAACATCAATCCTCCATCCATATATTTCTATACTAATCCACCATCCATGTCCTTCTATCCTAATCCACCATCCATGTCCTCCTATCCTAATCCACCATCCATATCCTCTTATGTCACTCCATCTTTCACTCCATCATATCCTAATCCTCCCTCCAATACATCATACCTTTTTCCTCCATATAGTCCAATCCATCATCTCATTATTCTCCAAACCCTCTCCCAATCCATGATCCTAATCCTCCAATATATGATCCTAATCCATCATCCATATCCTCCTATGACACTCCATCTTCCACTCCATCATATCCTAATCCTCCCTTCAATCCATCATATCTTTATCCTCCATCTAATCCTAATCCAAAAATCCATAATCCTAATCATCCACCCATTCATAATCCTTCATCTATTCCCACTACCCCATATAAGCCTACAATACACAAGTGTCTCATTCCAAATGTCATCCAAGGACTCATGACAAAGAAGACATCCCCAAATCCACATCCTGAAGTCGTGGATCCATCCAGTCCCAATCCATCATGCATGGTCATTAGTGATAAGACCCTCCTTCATCCCACACCTATTATTCCACTTCCCACTCCTAGCATTACCCAAACTATTGAAACCATCAAACCCATTGAGTCCAGTGAATCCCCATATTCTACTCCTAGAACCATTGAGCCCATCAAAGACACCCAAATCCAATCCACTTCTCCTACTCCTAATATCACCAAAATCCACTCCCGTGAACTTCATGAATCCTCCATCCTTCCATCCACCCCATCTAAGGAGTCCATCCAACATTCCTCTTCCACTACACCCATTGAAACTTTCCAAGAGCTTGTTCCAAAGCATACTAATGCATCTCCTTATCCAAATGAAGATCTCACCATCCCATCTACTACATCTCAAGATCATAGTATCTTCTCCACTCCATCCCATGATCCCCTTGTCACTCAAGATCCAATCACTCCATCTCATGATCCCTTATCACCTGCTACCCCAAATCAAGATCCTACCATTACACTTAATCCCCCTCATGATCCCTTATCACCCGCTACCTGAAATCAAGATCCTACTATTAAACCTAATCCCCCTCATGATTCCTTATCACCTCCTCCTCCAAATCAAGATCCTACCATCCCATCTTCTCCATCTCATGATCCATTATCACCACTTCCATATCTCCTTGGCCCTTTTACATTCATCCATGGTGGTTTTCTTGCAAAAGAAGAACAACACATATATGCCACCCATAATCCCCCACCTAATAATGGATTCGCATCATGTTTCCAAAATAATATAAATCCTACCATAGATCGAATTCTCAAGATCATGAACTATCAAGGCTTACGACTTCATAAGCAAGGTATTTTAGAGCCCATCCATGTCAAAGAAAATCCACGTGTACAAGGTCTTGGATATATATCTCAAGACTCACAATCCAAAAATGTTGGTATAACCTTTGTACATCCTAAGCGAGCCTCTTCTAGAAGAACAATAGGATCTTCCCATCACTCCACCACACCATTTCTCACTATCCCCCCTCCTCCATTATATCACCTCAAAACAACCATCCATATTCCTTCTTCATCCTCCAAATCTATTTTGGGTCTTTATGTCCTTCCATCCACCATCACACATCCTCCATATAATAAGTCCATTTTTAGGACCTTATATCCCATAATCACCTCCTCCATCTCATCCTACTCATCCCCTCATCCATCAATCACCTATTCCTATCACACATCATAACCATCCCACTCTTATAATCCCCAATCAAGATCAACAAAGGCACTCCTCCATGAACATTATCCAACATCCTCCATATATGCACCATCTCCAACATTCTACCTCTATCACTCCATTCATGTTTCCTCCACATCATCCATCTCCTCACATCCATCCCATTGCTATTAAAAACACTTTGGATGCCAAAGTAAAAATGCATAAACCCTAACATCCACATGAATCTAAAGCCACCCATGTCTCCTAGAAAAGAAATCTTGAAGAAAAGAAAAATATCAACCAAAATATAAATCAATCACAAAGACTACACAAGCCTATTAAAACAAAAATCAAAACCATGTGGATCCCAAAGAAAAAAGATGTAGTGAATTCAAATAAAAAATCCATAATGACATCCAAAGTTGCTAATCCAATAGCAAATCATTAACATCCCCCACCTCCTAAATCTATTTTTGGTCCTTATTTTCCAAAATTCACTATCCCAACTCCTCCACCATCCCAAAATTCTCCATCCAATAATCCTCCTATCATTCCACATCCCCCACCATATGTGCCAATATTGGTCATGAAAACATTCCCCCATCACACATCTACTACATCATTCCATCCGTACACCTTCCAACATCCCATCCATTACCCCACATATCTCCCCCATCTAATCTCTTTAATCAATTCCCTTGCATAATCCATCCATCCTAATAAGGTTGTACCAACATCTGATAGTCATTTTTAACATTGGCTTTTATTACCTCATATGGAAATTGATGCTTGATTCCTTCATCCATCCACTTATCAGATTTCTTCCAAATCCATTTATCCACATCCTTATTATCCTACATCTCCATCCATACACTTTCCAAAAATCCAAAAAATTCCAAAAAAAATACATAAAAAATATTAAAGAGAAATAATTCATCCAATGGTGAAAGCTTGGAAAACAATCACGTTGGATAAGTACCATGATGTAAACCTAGCAATAGGTGTCATGTGTAAATCCTCCATCCATTTTCTTTCCAAACTTGGGGGAAACTTCATGCTATGCATCCCCTTCATCCATCTCCTCCATCCCACCTATCTTAAACATCCTACCCATCATATCCCATTTATTTCCAATCCCTCCATCCTCCTTGTGATCTTGATATAGATAGAAGAAAACATATATACATGATTTGTACACCTCTTGGCATACATTCCCTTCATCCACACACTATCATATTACTTCTCCACCCATCATGCTATAATCCATCTCCTTTCATTATCTACCCATGATCCTATCTCCCATCCCTCTTTCCTCATCACACATGACATATCTAGAGTGGGGCATTCTAGCTTTGGAACATAGTCCTTGGAGTCATCCTTCATACCATGATTCTTCCATGTCCCTGTCATTTTCTTTCTATCATGTCATATACTCATCCTTCCATCTTACCCATCCTTCTCTTCCCATCCACCCATTCAAATGATTCTTTCCATCTCCCAAATCTTTAACTTCTCACCCCTCTATCCATCCAAAAAAAAAAAAACCTTTTATATTCCCAAATCCTTATATTCCCATCCGTCCATCCAAAACCCTCTCCCCATCCTTATCTTACTATCCATCCATCCTATCATTCTGTCATATCCACATACCTATCTCCTAATCCTTCATCCATGCAATCCCTCTTACCATATCATCCTCCTATCCATAATCCCTTGTCATTGGTATCTAGCTATAGGCTATTCCCCATGCCATCCAATTCCATTCATCTCACTATCATCACTCCTATATATTTCCCACATCTTGCTAAGTGCATGTCACTTTTCCTTACTCATTTATCCATCATGCCATCCTCCCAATTCATCTTTTGATGATTTGGATAACTATCCCATTTCTGAGCTTTCTCTAATTCACATCCAACATATCAACCATACTATCCACAAGGCAAGTCTTGTCTCATCATATCGACTCCATCATTGTATCTACTTATCATGGTCATCTCATCATCCCTTATAGATTGTTTTTCATTGGTCTTTTTTCAAACTATGTTTCCTCTGCACTTTCACATAGGTGAGGCCATCTTTGATGAGCCCTTGAGGCTTTGGTTCATCCTTTTGTGTTAATCCCCATCATTCATCTGTTTGGTCCCATCTTTTATCGCCAATATTTTTATTGAACTATGAGGTCTTTATGCTTTCATGTAGGAAAGGCTAATCTTTGATTAGCCCCCAAGGCCCTAGGTCTGTCCTTTAGGTTGTGTCTTGGTTTTGTGTCATGTCATCAAGAGTGTCCCTATTCAACTAGTTCCTAATAACAAAATCCACTAGTCCCATGAGGTTCAATCTCTTTTGGGTATCCTGAGTCATGTCAATAAAACAATCTACCCCCATCTATCCTTGGTCTTAGCAGGATGTATCCTTCCTCACATTAAACCGCATCAATCCCATCCACCTATTGGTCCTATGGCAAAGGATATTTGAAATTTATTGTGATTTATTTGTGCTTTTACATTTTTTTTATCTTTTGAGCTTCCTACTATACCTACTCAAGGTCACCACGATCTATCATATCATGGTGCGCTTTGATTGGTAGAACTAGGGGCATCTCTTAGTTCTCTATGTGATCATGTTTTCTTGGTTGTCCCACATAGTACCCACAAAGATCCTTGGATGGCCTTGTGTTATGCTAGGGAATCCTTTGTGTTTGTGGTTTTCTAGCATCGGCCTAGCCAAAGCCCTTGTGACTTTTGCATGTTGGACTAACCTTTTGTTTGTTGCTTTAGTCCTATGCATGTGGTATGTAGTCACCTTGGCTCCTCATACCCTAGTGCATAGTATCCCATGCTATATCAAATTGACTTCTCACTACATGAAATTTTTTATACAGTGCTCCTAATCCATCTACCCATCTACTCACCCTACATCTTTCTCATCCACTCATCCTTTATCACTCTCCCTCATCTATCTATCCTATATATTTTCATCACTCGATTTCCTTCATCCTCATCATATTATCATCTTGGTATTATTCTTAGGATAATATAGATTTGTTATTCTAAGCATCTTGTTGTACCCTCAGCACACATGCCCCATTCAGAATGGGGACCCTCTCTTTCCTTTTGCCTCGTCGGGTCACTTTTTTTGCCTCATTTTGCGTGCCCCTATTTTGGTGTTCTAAGCGGTCAATGAGATTTAGGGAAGTCATCTTGAGTTGACCATGTTTTTCCCCCCTCAAATTTTTGAGGCTTTAGGCCTTTGCAGGATCCCATTAGCTTTTTTCCTTTTCCCTTTAGAACTGATGTCCTTCGAGCTAGTTAGGTCCAACCCTTCAGACCGCCCCATGTGGGTTTCCTTGACCTCCTTGTCATTTTGAATGACCATCATTCGACATGCTTTTGTCCTATGAAACCCAAAACCTCTGGTACCATTTTCCATTGTTGAATGGTCAAGCAACCTTCATCCATTGGCCTTCTGCCCGTCGGGACTCGGGTGATTGTTTATCGTTTCCCTTACTGCCGACTAATCAAACGGCCAACTACTAACTGCCATCTAGCCGCTGGACCTTGAACTTCCCAAGACTATTTTCAAATGACCCTTCACCAACCACCATGACCTATGTATGATCATTAATGAGGTGTATTAAATGTGCTATTTTATATAAATATTCAACTCTCAGCAGTCATTTTCACCTGTCAGTTGATTAGAGAAGAGTCAGAGAGCCCTCCAATGTCGCCTTTGCACCCGCTAATTTTTATCGCCACTTCGAGATCTTTGCTACCTGCTCGGGCACTCATATTCATCGGGTTTTAGAGGTTAGTTTTCTTTCGCATACCTTGTTGATGTTTTCCTTGATTTTTTTGTGAAAATTTGTCAAATCTAAGTGGAGAAAACTTGATAATGAACTAAAATAAACTAAGGCACACAAAACCCATAACGTAAAATCTTGATAAACTTCAAAAATCACCCTATGCACCTCATGCAGAACCTAGGCTTCCCATTGTTGTTCATCAAATAGGGCTTTCACCTCTTGTGGGCTTGCCCCCTTTCCATCGCCGTCACTAGCTTTAAAAATGAATTAAACTTAACAACGGCAAATGGGTATGTGTAAGATCATGATGGGCCAAAAAGTGGGGATATGATGGATATGTGTAGGGTATGTGGCTGATGACATTTTTTTTACCCAAAATTGATGGGAAACAAAAGGGTTTTTAAAGGATTCTTATTTTCACCAATATAAATTATGCTTTACTTGAATTTAATAAATAATATTATTTGTTTGAATTATGATTAAAGTCCCAATTGATAGGATGATTGAAAACATCTAGATTTCAATGAGAACAAATTTTAATTCAAAAGACATGTATTTATCTATGCTCCATATTATAGGATTAAAAAAAAATGTAACTCTATGAATTTTTCCAAGTTAAGGTATTTATATAAGAGCCATATTTTCAAAAGTTGTAATAAAAAAAATCAAAATAGTTATTTAATGGAAAAAATTACAAAAATATGCATCACATCGGGACATTGGTCCTCTACTTATATCTAAGATATTATAAGAAAATTTATTATTTTATTGTGGTTAGGGTGGTCAGACAAACACCTACTTCTTATTTTTTCCTTGAAATTTAAGTGCGATTGCATTGAAATTTCAAATTTTCACCAAATAGATTTTTTTTAAATAAACCCAGTAGTTTAGAAACTACATTCAATTTTCTATAGATTCTATTCTTACATATTTTTGAAATAATATAGATAACTTATTCAAATTTTTACGTCAAGTTGCCTAACTTTGATTTTTCTTTATTTTTTGCCACTTAAGGGCCTATTTTTTCTGTGATGATCCTGCACATACCCAAACGACCCCATTGGGTCCTCCTCGATAGGATGCTCCTTCTGCTTAGGACTTGGTTGAAATTTACAAACTAAAATGCGGGTATGTCAACCCTCTTGGGTCTGTGTTTGCGGGTCTCTACCTCCAAAATGTCTCCTAGCTTCACCGTTTCAAATGGTTAATCGAGCACGATTTTCCAGTGCATGGGTCCCACCCCATCGATTGACCAATGAACTCATACTTTTCCAAAACCTTAAGTCTTAGTCCACCGTAGGTCCCTCCTTGTGGACTTCTACTTAGGGAGTTCCATCTAGGTTGCGTCATTTCAAATGACTTTCACAACCAATCTTCTCGCCTATCGGACCCTGTCCATGTCTGCACTATCTAAGTCAAGGAGCACCAAATCTAAAAAGACAAATTTCTCTACAGACTTTTGCTCCCCTTTCACCGATTCATGAATGAATATCCTAAATAATGAAACCTTTGCATCTGCCTGACCAGCGGGTCCCGAGTCTATCTTTTATGACCAATTACATTTGTAATCCAAAGCGATCAAGTATGGACCTCTTTGTGGGTCCCTCCTAGGGGACTTCCGTCCGTGGACCGGTGTAGTGAATCAGCTGTCCTGAACGGCTTCTGATGGCCGACATTCCACCCTCCAGGTCCTGAGTCCTCAGTGTCCACTCATATACAATAAAACGGTTAAGTTTCAAACTTCAAGTGGGTTTCTTCTATGGGGCTACCGTCTACGGGAATCTACCTTGGTCCTGCCATTCTCAAACAGAAAATAATCCACATCCGCCTGCTACTCGAGACCCGACCTCTCAATCGCCTTTGGACTTTCCAATGATAAATGAATGAAGTTGAGGCCTTCCACGGACCTAATGTTATGGATTTCTCCACCCGAGCTACTTTTTGAACTTCATCGTTCTAAACGGCTACGCCCTAGCGTCCACCCGCTCTCTCTAACCTACGATGACTTGAATACTAAATGAACTACACTGAACACTTTTTAAAGCCACGTGTCTCGCCCAAAAGAATTCTGCTCACAGGCCACTGTATTCCCAACACCATTTTGATGGCAGACCCTCAGATAGAAAAACCGCTCACCAATTCGGCTTGTCCAAATAATGCACTTAACACCCTCGAAACATTAAAGTGACTTCAAACCACCTGCCAAAATAGAGTGACCTCGTTGGTGAACCCATCCTTATGCCAAAATCTTGGCACAGATTAGGACAGGTGAGCCACTATGCCTTAATTTATGCCCCTCCTACAACAGCTCTAGAACAATCATTGGCCCAGGGAAGTCTGCACCCCTGGGTCTACCTTACTGAAACTCCCTCGAAAAAAAGGTCAATGCTGATCCAAAAGATATGTTAGGATTATTAAGTAATGAATTATCTAATCTAACATCATTTTGTATGATTTTGGCTAACCTTCCCCATGTTTTCATACCTCTTTCTCCCGCAGGATATATGGAACTAGGTGCAGATCCTCAGAGGCGGCCATAGAGAAAGACAAAGGAAAGAAGTCAGCCAAAGCACCTCGAGGTAAAGAGGAAAAAGACCATACGAAATACAAGTTCCAAGGGGAACCCCTAAACTCTAAGGTCACAACAACTTGGAAGGAGGTCTCAGATACAAACATCGGACATGTAGATATTGATGAATTCAAGCAAAGGGTTTGGATCAACCCCACTACAAAAGTGTGAGAAAGATTAGAAGTAGTGGATTGGCTAAGGCCATCAAATTCCCACCAACCCTCATGGCTCCCAAGCTTCTAATGGCTTGTATGGAGGCATATCATCCATAATATAGAACAATAGTAGATGGAGATGGGAATGTTTTGGCTGACTTGTCTGCCAATTCAATAGGGAAGACCTTCCATATCCCTACCTTCAGGGAGATGGAACAAGCAACCAAGGAAGATGGCAAGGAGATGTGGGATGAAGACCCCCTCAAGTACAAAAGACTTATCAATCAATATTAGTTAAAGGAGAAGAGGGGCAGTGCAGGTAAGGTGCCCAAGGAGATATTCCGCAGTGACTTCTACGAGGTTTACCATGACTTGGTAACCTTATTGAGCAGAGTCATGGGCCTTCCAACTATAGGCTACTTCCAAGAGTGGATGTTATACTTTGTGGAGGAGATCCTCCAAGGCAAAACCAAGTTTTATTGGGAAGGAACAATTAGCAATTTCCTTCATGAGCAATTTGTAGTTGTAAAGACCTCACGCTTCTACATGACTTCATACCTTGTTTATTCGTTTGCTGACAAGACACAATACAGGGGATTATTTGTGGCACCAAATACAAAACTAGGTAGGGAATTAAAGGTCTATGATAGGTACCAACAGCTCCAATTCAGGAACTTCAAGAGGGATTATTGCAGAGTCAATGATGCTTACATAGGTCATATTATCAGATTGCTCGGGGGTGATTTCAAAAGAAGAGTATCCCATAGTGCTAATTCCTTCCTTCGACAGTTCACCTTCTTGTTCATACAATTTCAAAAGTTTACCTATATTCATACTGAAGGTTTCTTGGAGAAACCATACAAGCTGCCCCAGTACCTGAATGACTAGATAATATTGTTGGAACTCTCTCGGCAGCTACGACATGCACACGCCCTCCTAAGAAACAAACATAAGGAAGGTATTCCTTATCCCCTCTCCTTCATCCAAGGGATGTATGAACTCAACACATCTCAATGTGCAGAAAATTCAGATAAAGAACTCGAGGAGTATCACCTGAAGTTCGAGACTGCTCGGCCATGAATGGACCCCTATGGTAAACTTTAGAAGATGGTTGCGGCTAAATATGCCCATTTACATAATGTTGAGGACTTTTGGGCTAACTGCAAGGACAACAATGAAGTGCAAATGAGGCACTACATGTGCATGATGGCATATTTTGTGAAGAAGGTCAACTTGTTCCCTATGCCAGATCAAGTGGTGGAGGATTAGAATACAGTGATGGATCCTTGGTATAATGCAGTTACCAATCTGTTGCTGTCACTGATTGATTGGAATGAGTAAGAGGTTGATGACCTCAATATTCTAACAAAGCCCATTGAGTCTAGAACCAAGAAATGGATTGATGGTAAGATTTCCCAATTGAAGCAACAAGGAATCACCTTGGCCTATGGAGAGCTTGAAGATGAACCAGCAATTGAAACTAGCAATGGGATAGTTGCTGCCCCAACTGGAGAAACTTTGAAATCTACTCTAGCCATCAAGTCAAGGAAGATGAAAGAAATGGCTGAAAATCAGCCCAAGCCTATGGTGTATGCTAGAAAACCAATGAAGGGTGAATCCTCCAAGAGACTGAAGACATTAGGCATGCCCACCATCCAAGAGGACCCTATCCATGAAGGAGAAGAGATAGAGGCCGAGCAATCAAAGTCTCCACCTGCTGCCTCCATTCTCGCAGCCACTTCTCCTCATGTTTTTATTGTTGCAGCTACTTTGCCTACCTCTCAGGCGATGGTTTCTAATTCCCTGCCTGTAGTGGATATTGTCGTCCACCTTGCTTCAACCCCTCCCACTATGCAAGTAATGATAATTAACTCTTCTTCTGCCACTACCTCTCCACTCTCCTCTTCCTCCATGTCTTTGACAAAATCTCTTCCACTGGCTACAGCGACGATGCCAATGCCTACTCTCTCACTTCTGGAGGCCTTCTCTTGCCATATGTAAAACATTCTTGCGGAGCTATCTGGGGTGTTGATGAACCCAGCCATACAAGTTTCCTTGGCACAAATTGTTGCCAGTCTTCCTATCCATACTCCTCCAACTGAACCACTGGAAATGAAGGCCACAATGGAAATATCAGAAGAATTGGAGTGACAAGAAAGGGAAGCTACAAAATAGATGCAAAAGGAGGCAGATTATTACCATGAGCACCCCGAGTACCAGCATCTAACAATTGATAAAGTGGTGCACGAGGGAGAGGAGGAAGAAACATAGTCATCAGAGGAAAACAATGAGGAGCCAGGTGCCAAATATATTGTGGAAACCTTTGATACATAGTTAGAAGAGGAGTTGGCTCAACAACTCAAAGATGTTGGGGAGGAATTACAGAGGCAACCTTTTGACAAGGAGAAAAATGCTGAAGAAGAAATGGAGGAAGACACTGAACCTCCAACTAGGGAACATGACCAAAGCCCCAAACATGATGAAGAAATGCCTCTTTCCAAAGAGCATTAGGAGAAAGAAAAGGAAGAGCGAGAAGAGAGCCCCAAGCATAATGAAAAGGTGTTGCCCCAACATGAATAAAAGGAAAATAAGGTAGAAGATAAGCCTGAGGAAGAGGTTGAAACCAAGAAAATCCCAGAAGTAGAGCATCATAAAGAACATAGGAAAGATCAAGAAGAAGAAGAGAACACTGAAGGGGAGGATAGCCCCAAGGAACATGTAGCCATTGAGTACCCACGGAAAGAAATTGTGTTCATCCAGGATTCTAACAAAGAAGGAGAAAAGACAAAGTAGGAGACTTCGAGTAACAAGGAAATTGAGATCCAACACAACCTCGAAGAAGAAGACGATCATGAATCACCAATAGGAGAATCTCATACGCCTAAGTGGCTAGAGAAATAACTAGAAAAGAAATCCCCAACCTCAAAGGATCCGAGGGCAAGGCTAGAGGAAATCTTGGCTCAAGCCCAAATAAGCATAAAGAAAGAGACTAGCCAAAGGTCAGATCTTAGTTGACCATGGATGCATCCAAATCCGGGACCATACAGATTGCCACTCTAGTTGTAGGAGAAGAAGGGGTAAGCTACAATGTCTCCACCCTTGATCTAGGAATCGCGACAAGGGAACAAAAAATTGATCATCTCCAGGGGTTCGTTGCTACTATTGTGCATCAAAATGAATAAAGATAAGACCTCTAAGGAGGATTTGAAGGCATAGGTGGCTTTTGATAGCATATATTCAGTAGTGTTCATTAGTTGAAGAGCTCCCTACTACATCCTTAGCGTCACCACAATTGTTATCCAATGATCACATTGATCAACTAGAGAAAATAAAGAATTGGACAAAGGTCACAGAGGATTGGTTTAGGCAAGTCCTCTACAATAGAAACATAGGCATAATCCATGCTATCAGGATAGCCAACAAATTCTTGGAGTTATAGAGAGTGCTTGAGGGAATAAGGAAGTTATGCACTGGCTTCCCCAAGTTATACATGATTACGTATCCCAAACTTGAGGCTATCCTCAAGGTACCTGATGGATCCTAGGAGAAGGAGTTTTCTTTGGTAAAAGGAGATCATTGGCTCATGGAGACATGAAAACTAAGCCTTGAACACAGAAAAGAGGTGTTAGAACAAGTGCTCCATGAGGTGGAGCTAGAGATTGATTGGATCAAGGAATTCTAGGCTGCCTACAAAGAATACCTCAGGCTGATGACAGACTTTGATGTGCCCACCATCGAGCTAGATCTGGAAAAGATAAAGCCCTCCTTTCACAAGAATATGGAAAATGGGACTGTGGATGCACTGACACCGTATTTCATGGGTTTTCCTACTCGGGGCTTCGCTTAATCTTAGCAGGTGATTAAGAATGTGCAAAAATATGATAGGGACTACGATGACCTCATGAATAAAGCCAGAAAGTTGAATTTCTAGGTGATCCAATGAGATATATTGGAGTAGGATAAGCTCTGGGGATTGATTGACAAGTTTTTGGAGTATGCCACCTTAAAGAGGAATGAAGAAATTCCTGTGATTGATGATGAATTCCTTATGGTGTAGCTACAATAAAAGGAAATCAACAAAAGACAAAAGAGCTATAGTGCTGCCACAAGAAGACAAAATAGACTAGAGGACAAGGATGTAATTTTAAATTGTAATATATTTGGGGGTAGGTGAAACCCTAATTTGTAGTGAATATTGGGCACATAATGCAAATCAATCTTTGCCATTCATTTTTCTTTTTGGACACTGTAAATAGGGGGTCTCCTCTCATTTTCTAGAGAGAGTTGAGTTGTTGTAAAGGCATGTTGCTGAAATTTTAATAGAAGTTCATTGGATTTTGGTGAATTCTTGAGTTTTAGTTGCATGTTACATGGTTCTTCTCCCATAGTTAGCTAATTTGAGTAGATTTAATTTGTTTTTTTGCATGTTTTAGCTTGCTTTAGTAGATTAGTTAATGTTGTTCACTGGTTTTGAAGAATTCTATTATGTGTTGGCAACCTTCCTTGTCCATAATTTTTTCTGTTTATTGATGATAAATAGCTGTGTAAAGTTAGTTTGGGCATAAACTAAAAGCTGCTATAAACTTCTATCTTTTATTCATGCTTATGGTGAATGAATGGTTGAATATCTGCAGTCCTTAGAAGCTTGCACAAATGTCATGAGACTGTGAGGCAATCTGGTTAAGTGGAATTATGTTTTAGGAAGACTATCCATAGTAGAATCCTCCATGATCACTGTTCATTGCTAGTTTAGATCCAGGAACCTCCTTTCTTCCCTACCCTTTTTCCTTTCTTTTAGAAATGACCTATGCTAAGGTTCATTGTACATTGTAAAGCCATACCTCAAGCTGAAATGGGAGTTTAAGACTGTTGTTTGAACCTGCAGTAATTGCACACTAACTTTCCCATCACAAGAACTCCATTTTAAGATCCGCCTTCCCTCCAACCTAACTCTGTAAGTACGCCCTATGATTTCTAGAAAAATCACATTGAACCAACTGATAAATTCCATGCAAGTCATGATCTGACACCCGAGAAACCTTGGGGTAATTTTCAGCAACTCATTGTTGGAGATTGCCTTTCAAGAAAGGTAGTGTACCTATGCACTTCCTGTGTTGAGAAAGTTCTAAAAAACCTATCAATAGAACTAGCCCTAAAAGGAGGGCCTCTGAGTTAAGCTGGATCAAAGCGGTTCACCCTCCCCTGAGAGATCCCGAAGAGTTTTAAGGTCTACTCCAAACAAAGGAGAATTTTAGGAATTGCAACCTCATACAAGGGCTAGAAGAACTAAAAGAGGGGACATAGCCTCTTCTTCCTACTTCATTCCACCTTCACCTTCACCTTTGCCTCCTTTCTCCTTTCATTTGCCTCATACTCAGCATATTTTCTCCACCTCCATCCCTTCCCTTTAGTCGTACCACACTGCTTTCCCACCACTTGCTTCCCATAGCCATGTTGCTACCCCCATTCCTTCCCTCCAAGTCCAAGGCACAGTCCCAATTGCCACTACCCCTATGCAGTCCAAAATCACTGTTCAACAACAAATACCACCTCCACCTCTCCTCATGTCTTGGCTAGGGAATAATCCTTCTCCATTGCACTTCAATGACTACCATGACATGCCTAAGAATCTAGAGAGATTTTGTACAAATTTCAATCCTCGGGATCCATAGAGGACAGTTGAGGAGCACATCAAAATATTCCAAACAACGTTGAAAGACATGTAGATTAATCAGGAAGATGTGGCATGTAGGATTTTCCTGTATTCGTTGGGGGAAGAAGCCTTTTAATGGTATATTAACTTGTCGGAGGGATCCATCACATCTTAGGATTTGTTAATGAATTCCTTCTTGCAGAAGTACAAGATCTCAATCAGCCCTTCAGAGCTATATCGACAATTCATGTCAGTTCATAGGGAAGTCAACAAGCCCATCAAGTCCTTCAACGATCAATTCCACTGAGCCTACACAAGGTTGCAAGCCCCGTATGTGCTCAATGACACTCCTGCCTTGCCAGTTTACTACGCAACATTAGATAACCTCACAACTACATTGGTAAAGAGAATGCAACCAACCCCAACCTGATTAGTAGACGCTTATGCTGAGACAGTTATCACCAGTATTGACTTGGTTCAAAATATTTCTGGTCCATTGCCATCCTTGGGGCAGGCTGCCCATCCTCTACAGATTCAGGGACTTACTCAAGCATTGCAACATCAAACGCCTCTAATGAATCAAGTACCACAGTTTCCTATAGTACCTCATCCCGGGCAACCCATGAACTAGGTGCCCCCAGTGCCTCATTACTTGCAACCTCAGCAATCACATGCCTATGCACCACTGCTGAAGGCAGCGACATACCTACAAGGGCCGAATTCTTGTCCGCTTAGCAAAAATAGTCGATGGCACAACCTGTCTTCCTTCAAAATCAAATGTCAAAACCGAGCAACACAGAGAAGGATCAATTGGATGAGCTGATGGAGATGATTAAAAAGATGTCCATGAAGATGACACACTTGAGAAATCATAACAACCAGTTGCAAGCTTTTCAACACAACATTCAGGTCAATCTTAATCGAGATAGTCAGGACAACCGGGAAGTGGGTACCTCGTCAACACCAAATTATGAGCAAGGATAAAACTCCAATCAGAAATTTGAGAGGAGACCCTCCCAGAGACAAAACCGAATGTGGAATACAAGATCAAACAACGAGGGTGTTCCCACTCCTCTTGATCAACCCACTAGTAATGAGAAGACAACTAGTGGAGTGTATCTTGCCAAGGCTGCCTTATTCGGATGGTGCAGGATCCACAAGACTAGCAGGCATTCTGAGTTGGACTGTCATGAGTTTCAAACAGCCACATAAATCTTTCAAGTCAAGGTTCAAAATTTTGTTGAGAGCACAAATTGCAGAGACATAGTTTTGTCTAAACCTTATGATTCCTCATGTCTTGTGGTCAACCAGGCCCCATTCCCATGGAGCAAGAGCAACGAGTTGGAGATCGAGACCTCCTTTTCCAAAAATGAAGTACAAGAGGTAATTAATGAAGAAGATTTATCTCAGCTCTTTATTTCAATAGATAATGGTCCCATAGATGAAGAAGAGTCCCACAAAGATGAAGTCCAAATGTTCCATCAGAGAAGCTCTTCATATAACTTAAGAAATAGACAAATAGGGGGACCATTCACTACTTCTACTCCACTTAATAATTTCAGCATCCCACCTAACCCCAATGCCAGCAACAACCTAGGCTATCCTTATGTGCCTAAACAATACTCGAACAAAAAAAAAGCAACCAGGCCAAACTCAGAGCCAGTCAGCTAGCTCATTCATAGGAAGATCCTTCAAGGTTGAAATTGAGCAAATGGGTGAATATGTAGCTGAAGAGTTCAAGAAATTCAAAATCAGCATGTCTGCCTTTGAGTTGATCAAGGTTACTATAGTTAGGCATGCCTTTTTTAGGGTAATTAATGGAACCCCCTCCTCTAAGAAAACACAAGAAATACCTACCAAGAGATTCACCTTTGAAGAGCCTCGACAGGAGCCCGTCATCCAAGAAATCATAGGGAAAAAGAAGGATGCTCCCATCAACCAGCAAGTTGGAAAACAACTAGTTAAAGAGCAAG
>VDFB02359001.1:0-26141 GCA_007258455.2 Sequoia sempervirens
AAAAAAAAAATTCTACCCATTTTTCCTTTCGACACCCCGGACAAAACCCATGTCTTGGAATTTTCAAAATTTATCGAAAAACCATATTTTTTAGGGTTTTGATTTTTACACTAAAACTTTCAGAGGCCATAACTTTTGACTCGGGTGTCCGTTTGAGCTGAAATTTGACGGGTGGTTGCGTTTTGAGCTAACGAGTGGATTCCCAACCAGTTTCTTAGAAACTGGTTGGAGCCCATTTTGACCCATTTTTGGGGCCTCAAACTTTCATCTTCACCCCCAAAATCCTAATTCAATGTTTTTTGAAAAATTGTTTTCGCTCATAACTCAAAATGCATATCCCGAATCTGGGATGTTATTTGGCAATTCATCCTATCTCACCAATGGGTATTACTTGGAAAAAATTGGGACTCTCAAACATACGAGCATGAAGTTTCCTAAAATGGCAAAATTTGACAATTTTTGAAAATTGCCAAATTTGGAAAACTCTGATTGTCAACACTTTATGCCCTTTCAACCTCGGCACTTGGTGTCGAATTCATCCCATCACATCCTCCAATCATTCTAGTCTTCAATCCAATCCTCATCTAAGCTTTAATCTTATCCCACTCTGAGCTTAACCAAACCCCTAATCTGAGCTTTTGTCCCTCTGCAGTCAAAATCTTTGGATATCGAACAAAGTCTTAAAATCCCTCCCTCCATCTTCTTCAACTTTGTCCTATTCATCCATTCGAATAAATCCATTCATCCATTTCATCTATTTTGAACCTCCATCTATCATCTCAAAAAATTCCTCAAGCCTCTTGTCATCTCAAACATTCATCAAACCTCCTTCTATCATTTCAAACTCTCATTCAATAATCTTGATCAATCATTTAATCATTATGAGTAATGTTCCATCTTCTCCATCTCCTATCCTTTCTCATCATTCATCTATCTATTCTATCATCCTCCCAATTCATCTTTTGATTATTTGGCTAACTATTCCATCCCAGAGCTTCATGATCCGCACTCTCCCCACACAATCCAACGTCATATATCTTTTCTATATCATCGTTCATCATCTCATCATTCATCTATCTATCCTGTCCTCCGCCCACTTCATCTTTGATGATTTGGATAACTATCCCATCCTTGAGCTTTGTCTAGTCACTATCCTCCAATCCACTCCAATAGGTCTATGTTGTTCCATCATCAGTCCTCATTGTCCACTTTGTCCCTTTATCACCTATCATCAATCTTTCTTCTTTGTCCATCCTCTATCATCTATCATATTCCATCCATCATCGATCGATACTGTCCACTTTTCTCCTGCTCCCCATCCCATTTTGGTCATCCATCAAAATCTCCATCATGGTCTATTGTCAGCCTTTTGTCGAACTACGTTGCCCCTGCGCTTTCACGTAGGCAAGGTTGATCACTTGATCAGCCCCCGGGGCTCCTTTATCGTCTCTCGTCTATCGTTCCATCATCGGTCTTTCTACTTTGTCCTTTATCATCTATCATCAGTCTTCAACCATTGTTGCTATTGTCTGTCCCATCTTTACCCTCCATCAAAGTCTCTTATCTTGTGTCATGTCTCTCGTGTCGTGTCCTCAAGCTATGCCTTCATTTCGCTGGTTCTTAACAAATAAAATCCACTTGTATCATCCTATCCAATCGGTTTTGAATATCCTGCGTCATATCAATCTTTTACTTTAGTATCCATCATCAGTCTCAACAGGATGCATCCTTCCTAACAGACCTCATCAATCCCATCCATCCCCTTGATTGATCCTATGGCAAAGGACATTTGAAATTGATTGTGATCTTTTGATGCTTTTGACTTTTGTTTATCATTTGAGCTCCCTATCATCACTTGTCATGGTCGCCTTGATCCATCATATCATGGTGTGCTTTGACTAGTCAACATAGGGGTGTATCTTGATCTTTTGTCTTCTCGGTTGTCCCATGTAGTACCCACCAAGATCCTGAGGTCTTGTGTTACGCTGGGGCATCCTTGTGTGCTGTGGTTATCCCAATACCTGGCCCAACCAAGGTCCATGACTTTGGGGTGTTGGGATAAGCCTTTATTCGTTATGTTTTATGCATTAGACACAATCAGCCTTGGTTCTTCATACCCTAGTGTCTTGTGTCTTCTTCTATTGCAAAAAATCAGTGCTCCGAGCGGTAATTACTTTAGTTGCATTTCATCTCCCTACCAATCTTCCCATCACATTGCATCATCTTCTTCAACTCCCTTGCATCATCTCATCCATTTCGAGAGCACACTCGTGTTCTCCTGAACCCGCATGTCCTCTCGAGGGGGCATCCTTCATCCCTATTT
The DNA here is from genome assembly GCA_007258455.2 of Sequoia sempervirens. Taxonomy (NCBI): domain Eukaryota; kingdom Viridiplantae; phylum Streptophyta; class Pinopsida; order Cupressales; family Cupressaceae; genus Sequoia; species Sequoia sempervirens. The sequence goes on from VDFB02359001.1 coordinate 2,324, forward strand.
TTCATCATCTTCCTTCCTAGTCACTTCTTTGAATGACTGGGGCATCTTTTTCCAATCTAACCAGCTTCTTCTAGGTTCTATGTTTTAACATTCTTTGAAATGATGCTACTTCATAACATCATCTCAAAGAGGGGCAAAATGTAGACGTCTAAATTTGGACACTTAATTTATCCAAATTTATCCCCTCTAATTAACATCCTTAAGTTCTTCTAATCCCTAAGGTATTTAATCAATAATACTTTATCTCTTTAATCCTCCCTCCATCAATTGAATTAAATAAATATTCCATTTATTTAATCCCCTTTATGTCACATCCTCCATCATTTTTATCTTATCTTAATCCTTCTTCTAATCCCATCATTAAGGTGTGCACATGCCTAATCCTTGATTAGGATGTCACATCCTCCAACTTTTGCAAGTTGGCCTCTAATCTCTCTTAGCCACCTAACCCTCTCTAATCCTTCATTAACTAGCCTAATCAACCTCTCAAGAATTTTTAATTCCTTTTATCCTTCCAAGGAATATTAAATTCCTTTTTCTCTTCCCCATGTGATCTTTGACTTGTCACATCAAGTCACATGTGAGATCTACCCCTCTTCTAATCCTCATTAATTAATCTAATCAAGTACTTGCACAATCCTAATCACCCCCTTTAGTCAACTCTCCCCATCCCCCAAGGAATTTTTAATTCCTTTTTATTTATCCTAGGCTCCTCTCTTCCCCATGTGAATTTTTAATTCACCTTTTAATCCCCCAATGCACCCTTTGGAATTTAAAATTCTTTCCCATCTCCCCATAAGGATATTTGAGGAATTTTTAATTCCCCACTTGTCCTCTCACCCACATGGGGACAAGTACCTCCTTTATGAGGAGATCTTGTCCAATCCCAAGGTACTTTGTACCCCCCTCCATGTCATGTCCTTCTCCTTCCACCTCATGTCCACTTCACCTTTTAGGGCTATCTCACATGCCACATGTCAAGATGTGAGGGCTTGTGAGTTCTCAACTCACCTTAGCCCTACATCTTGATATTTGGTGGATCAATCTCAACCGTCCATTTCCCCTAGGATTTCCCAAAAATCCTATAAATACCCCCTCTTTTCTCTCATTTTGGGGAGATCACTTGTGCTAGCCAAACTCTTGCAGTTTTATTTCTCAACCTCTACTTAGCCATTTTCACATCTTCATCCATTTGCATCCATCTTCACATCCTCATCTAGCTTGCATCTTGCCATCCAAGGAGCATACACATCCAAGATCGAAGGGCCAACCAAAGGATCGACTCAACGCAAGGTATAAAGTTTCATTTCGTGGCTTTGTCTTGTTTTGTTTCCAACTTAGGCTAATCTCAAAGTGTAGGTTGTTTTAAGTTGTTTATTTGCACTCTTTAACTTGTTGCTTGTTTTCTAACACCTATTTCGACCTATCCGCAGGTTAGAAGGAATATCAAAATAATTAGGGGTTTTAGGAACAATGCACTTATCTGAGATAGTCTTATTGACTAAAACTTGAATTTTCTTCCACACATGAATAACATGCTTGTGGCTATCTTAGAAAATCTAATGATCTCTCTAACCAAATCTTCCAGAGAATGAAGATGGGACCAATCTCCTAGTAAAATAAAAAGAAGGAAGCATATGCAAGTGGCTTGTACCCATGCTAGAATAGAATTCACAATCAAAAGAAGCATCAATAAGGGGTTGCTCCCACCTACTCCATAATTGACTCCAAAGCACCAATTAGAAGGGACACTAGAAAAAGAGATGAGTGGAAATTTCCTCATTAAAATTACATAACACACATCTGGATGGTCCTTGGAGACCATGCTTCCTAATATTATCCTAGTTGAGACATTTATTATGACTCATGAGCCAAATAAACATATTGCATTTTGGTTAGCAGAATTTATTCCAAATTTTCTTCCACCAAGGATCGACCCTTTTGTCACCCAAATTTTGTTCTAAATCTTGGTAGCCAAGAGTGACTGAATATGAACCCTTTGAATCATGCCCCAAGAAAGCACATCCTCCCCCTTCAGTTACAAACAAGGTCTCTGAGCCAAAATGGCATCTAGAGTACTACGAGCCTCAGGAAAACCCTCTCTAGCCCAACAATCAGGTGATTTCATTGGAATTTTTTTGAATTCCCAAGATTGAATGGAGCTTTGAAATCAACCACTTTTGACCACCCGACCTCTAGGAAAATTTCACTTAGAGGATGTAAAGAAATAAAGGACTCAAGAAGTGGAGAGTCAATATCCCAAGAATCTTTCCAAAACAAGGCCTTTTCGCCATTCTTCACAATCCAAAAAAGACCCTCCTTCACAATTGAAGCACCCTTCTTGATAGTATCCCATATCATAGAACCCTTCCCCAATAGAGTTTTCCTAGGGATATCCTCAACTACAACACCCCATAAGTACTTATTATTTAGAATTTGAGCCCAAAGTTGCATAGGGTTTTTGCACGACCTCTAATAAAGCTTGGTAGAAAGGGATTGAAAATTAAGCACCATATGACAAAGGCCGAGAGGTTCCCAAAAATATTGGGCTTGGAAACATGTTCCTAGCTAACTAAGAACCACTTATGGGATTTCAAATTCCCAACCCAAAGGAACCTTTGAGAGATCATATCAAAATCTTTAAGAAAAATTTTAGGAGCGGACAACATAAAGAATTTGTAAGTTGGAAGCACTTGTAAAATGGATCCCAATAAAACTAGCTTGCCAACAAAGGACAGCCACTTGAAGGACCAGTGACTCACTTTCATCTATAACCTTTCTAAAATCCTCTTCCAATGCTCTCTTTTAAGTTTCCCATGAGTTAAGGGAATGACAAGATTCTCAAAGGGAAGGCCCCTGATATGAAAGTGTAAGATATTAGCAATTCTATGCTAAATTAACTTCAGAGCATTAAAGAATAAAATATTGGACTTATCTTCATTAATTTTTTGAATAGAAGCATCTATGTACACATCTAAAACTTTCCTAAAGCTAGTTTCTTCTGAGATAGATGCAACCCCCATCAATACTATATCATCCACAAAATAAAGGTGGGTTTGGGAGGCCAAGCTCCTGGACCAAGACCAGCCCTAAATGCTACCATTAGTCCTTCAAGGATTAATTAATCTTCCAAGACCTTCTGCCATGAGGATAAATAAGGAGACAAAGGGTCCCCTTGCATGAGGTCATGAGAAGCTAGAAAGATAGGAGAAGGAATACCATTGATGAGAATCGAGAAGCAAGAAGATGAAACATGACTCATTACCCACTAAATCCAGCCTCCTTAAAAGAAAAATGAAGATAAAACACTTTTGTGAAAGGACCACTGAACCCTATCATAAGATTTAGACATATCTAGTTTGATAAACATGGCTTTCTATTTAAAACTTGACATCAATGAATTTCCTCCAAGGCCACCACCACACCATTTTAAGGATTTGTCACCCTTTAACAAAGCCACTTGTTCCACAAAAATAAGAGAGGCTAAAACGTATTTCAAACACTCAATAATGGTTTTGATAATGATTTTTTAACCTTACAATGGGTCAGAAAGAATCAACTGAGGAATCATCCTCCTTCTTAGGAATCAAAGCTAAATGAGTAGAATTGCTAGCCTTTAGCATTTTCTTATTACTCTGGGATTCATGAACCTCCCTTAAAAGATCTATTTTTAAGATGTCTCAAAATTCTTGAAAGAACTCAATAGGAAAACTGTCAATACCATGAGCTTTACCTTTCTTCATCTAGAAAACCACCCTCTCAAGTTCATCAATAGATATGGGGCACATAAGAATATCATTCATCTCCCTAGAGACTAAGGAAGGAATGTAAGATAATATCTCCCTACCCTATCCCCCATACCAGAGTTAGACTCTATGAACAAAGTAGAAAAGTGCCTGAATGCCTCCACAAAAATTTCTTAAAAGGAGGAGAGAAGATCTCCCTGCGTAGAGATAATATAATGCAATGTGTTACCACTCCTTGTTTTGACTGAATTGTGAAAAAAAAAAGAGTTCTTATCCCCTTCCTAAAACCAATTAATTCTTGACTTCTACTTCCAAAAACTCTCTTCCCTATTTTCCCACTCATTGAGTGTGTTGGATCTAGTAGCTTCCTCTAATAAGAGTTCCCTAGACAAGCCCTGATCATGTATACATGCAGTAACATCATCAAGTTTAGCTTTATCCAAGGCCTTTTCTTTGAAGATGTTACCAAAATTAGTGTGCTTCCATTGCTTTAAGATTAAACTTGATAAAATAAAGGTTCTTGAAGAATGAATACATCTCAATACCAAAGGCTAGCTTACCTTCCACCCACCAAGAAGTATCTAGATCATGAATATTAGGGTCCTTGATTCACACGAACTAAGATTTAAAAGGAGTCTTTTTAGGCAGGGAGAAAATAGAAGAAGAGAACCTGATAGGCTAGTGATCTGAGACCTTCCAAGGCAAGATATCTGAAAAGGAGGCCCACACATCACCTATCCAATATTCTAAAAATAGGAATAAATAGCCTTTGAACCACACCTCATGTTGTTCTAGGTAAAGACCTATTTCTTGGTTTAACATCCACCAAATTAAGAAAGGAAACTTTGTCTCTTAATAAAGTCGAAGAAGGATCTATCTGAATAAAACCTCCCAACTTTTCCTCAAAACTAAGAATAGCATTAAAATATCCTACAAGGATGCAAGGGAAAAGAGGAGTCATATCTCTAAAAAATCTAACATGAGACTAAAAAGAAACTTTACCTTGAAAATATGTTGGAGCATAAATATTAGAAAGAAAAATCTCCCTACCAAAATAAAAAAGAAGCAACAACAAAAAATATAGAGTGTTTGTTTGCAAACTAGCCTAAAGGGGTGAGCTTTCAAGGGTCCCAAAGATAAGCAAGCCCACCAGCCATACCTTGAGCTCCAATGCATTGACAATAATTATCTCTCCAAATATTGGAAGAAAGAGTTATCATGTTCTCCACCGACAACTTAGTTTCCTAGATAAAGATAATAACATGCTTGTTGTCTCCAATAATATCTCAAACAACTTTTTGACAAGATGTGTTGCCCAAATCCCCAACATTCCATGAGATCACAATCATTTTTTTTAGTTGTGGAAGAGGGTATCTAATGTCTGAATGACACCCAATTCAACAAGTGTTTCCTCCATCATTCTTAATTTTTCCTAATCTCTTTCTCCCTCCTTTTGAAATATTTTCATATTTCCCTTTCTTGATGCTCTTTTGATGTAGCCCCAAATAAGTTGGAGCTTATTTTTCCCTTCATCCTTATCATCCATTCCTTTATTGCCCCAATCATGATGCTACCATCATTCATTTCCAAATGAGTCTCTTGTACCAAAGTATCAACCTCCACCATAGCAGAGTCACCCCTCACAACCTCCAAATCATGGACAGCTAAATGATCCCCCTAGATGGATACATCATTGATTAAATTTTTTAGGGGATATGAAGGGATACTACCTTCAACTATGCTTGTGGAAGCACTAGAAATGGGAGTAATCTCTTCCTTCTCAACCTGTAGATTGTCCTGCAAAAAGGAATTAAGGTCTTCAAAAGCTCTCAAGAATATCAAACTTATTATTAAAGTTTGTTCTTGTAATATCCTTCTTCTTATGTTGTTGATTCCTCCCCTTATTCTAGGGTTTTACTAGGATAAAACCATTGACACCTGAGTCTGTTGCTTGTATAGGGGATTTCCCTTTTACTCTATCTCTAAAATATTGAGGCTAAAAGATAGGTTGTGTCTCCTCCAAGGCTTTATTTAGGCAATTTCTATGGAGGTGTCCATCTACATGATAGGTTCAACATTGGAAAGGGAGAACCTCATAATCTAGTTGTTGAACCCATTTTATGTTGCCTTATCTAATTTATATAGAGTCATGCAATGGATTATTCAAATCTATTTCAACACAGATGGGAGTGAAATTTGTTACCTTTCTTTCCAAATTCTGATGTGAAGGACCCAATGATTTCTTAAGAAAAATGATGATAGATTACATAATGTTAGGTCTCTAAAACTCCATGGGGAGACAAGGAAGTTGAACCAAAACTAGAATTTCAAAAGTTCCTCCAATAGGTCAAAACCCACATGCCAAGGTTTGATGAAGAGACCCACTTGATTATGAAAGTACAACCCCCTTCAAAAGTAGTAGTATGGTCAACCATTCTTGAGAACACTACATAGAAATAGGAATTTGTTGTGATAATTATCTCCATATCTCCCATTGGATGCCAATTCTTATGAACCTAGGATTTCAAAAAAACCCTAATACCCATGAATTTGAAAATTAAAGTGTGCTCTACCAACTACATCACGTCTTGAGCAATCACATTTGAGTTAATGACCACAATTGGTCAATTCTTACTCTAATCCAAACACCCAGATGATTGAGATTAACTTTTCTTTGAGCTGATTTGGCCTTCAAAATTGCATGCAAAAGGAAATATATAACATTAGTGTGCCATGATGATGAAGAATCATCACCAAGAAAAGCTCATCTTTGAAGGAGATGGGGGGAGGCCCCCAACACCCCCCAAAAATGCCATGAAAGGATAAAAAGTCCACCACTAAATAACATAGGCAACTAGAGGAAAAAATTAAAAACAACAAGAGGAAAAAATCCTACCACCCACGAGCATCCACTGCAAACCCCTACCAACGTGCACAAATTCTAGATCCGGCAAGGAGAGGCCATAGTAGAAAGAAAACAATTGCTTAGAGTGTAGTCCCATGAGGGTGATTTATGATCTATTTTCCTAGAGTGAGGGGTCCCATGAAGCAAAAAATATATGCTACATGACTAATTAGAATCTTTTTCTTAAAAATAGCAGCCCCTACCTTTTAGGACTATAGATTTGAGTAGGTGAAATTAGGGTGGGGCTAGAAATTGCCCCTACAGCTTAGGAATTTTTTTTTCCACTTTCTTATCATCTGAAATTTTAAATTCTTATTAGAAAATAAAAATGAGAGAAAATTTTATTTATTTATTAATTTTTATCAAAGCACTATAGTTCATTCCTTAATTTTTGGAGCTTAAACTTTTAAGTTGAATTGCACTATTAAAATCACGAGAGCACCAACTTTAAAATATTCTTAAAAAATCTTAGTAGCACCCACTAATTTTTTTAGGAAGCCCCTATCCATGGGACCTTACCCTTAGAGGAGTCAAATGGATCCCTTACCAATGCATGCAGAAGAAAAGCACACTCCTACAAACCCCCCGCACAACACCATCGCCCAAAACAAGTATCCATCAACTAGTTTCAATCTCTAAAAGTAAAGAAAAGATGACACAACTGTAGACACTGAAAAATGTCTTGAATGATCTCATACACTCAAAACAAATTTACTAACATCATTTCCTCTTTACACCCATCTTCTTTTCACTTAATTGATTAAATTAGCCTAGCTATTTAATTAATTGCATCATTTTCATCTATTAGCCTTATTAATTTAATCAGGATGATAATTCATCCCCCTTCATGCTAACATTTCATCCTATTAAATTAAATAAATCAAAACATTTAATTTAATTCCCTAATTTATTTAATTAAATATAATTTCATCTCTCTCTCTGCCATTTATTAAATTAAATATTCAATTTAATAAATGTCACTTTATTCCTCCAAATCCCCTAATTGCATGATTAAATCTTGTTTAATTAGCGATTAAATCTTGTTTAATTAGCGATTAAATCTTGTTTAATTAGCAATTAAACTAATTTTCCTCTAAAAAGGGAATATTCCCTTGGAATATTCCTTATCTCCTTTTTTTTCACAATTAAAGTTTTCTTTTAATTTGCAAAATTCCTTTTATCCTCACCCAAATGAATATTCCAAAGAATATTCTTATTCCTCCATCATTTGAAAAAGGGATATTTTCGCTTAGCTTCTTAAGCAAGTTTTAACCTTTAACCTTTTGAACAAGTCACCTTTGACCTATGTGTGCAGGTCAAAAGTGTGTTTGTTTGAGGCAAGTGTGAACCCTTGATTAAATCCCATCACACATTCTCATTCGTTGATGAGAATCCATGATCCATGTCCCTCATCTACTTCATCTTTGACCGTTGATTAATTTTTTCAATCTTAACCCTCCATTTCTCATTTGCTTTCCTATAAATAGGTCACTATTTGGAGACAAATGGATCCATCTTTCAATTGCAAACTTATGTTGTTGAAATCACTTTCATTCACACTCATCTTTTACTCACTTTTAGCTTGTTTTAGTTCATTTATAATTGCATAATAACTTAGAGCATGCATTAATGGCTTCCATGCATCCGTCTTAGTTTGTATATGCATTAGGGTTTCCATATTTTAGCTTAGAATTAGCTTTGAAATTGCATAATTAGATCATTTGTAGCATAAAATCTTGTTAACATAGCTTGCATTATGTTTAAATTAGCATAAACTCTAGTTTTCATCCATTTATCACAATGGTTTCATCAATTCTCTTCCATAGAATTGATTGAAACAGGCTCACTAATCATGGGATTGGGAAAGGGTCATTGTTCCACATCAACACGACACCAATTCCAAAATAGGATAAGTTTCAAATGGGTTAGAGTAGGAATTTAATTGTTTTATAGTTTGTACAAATGCTTAGTTTAATATTTTCAATTTGAATGATCTTGTTTGGTAGATGTAGGTTTATTTAGGTAAATTATGCTTCAATTCATCATGGATTAAGTGTAATCAACCCACACTAACAATCCATATCTCACATTCTAGTGCTAGACAGAGGGAAAACTGCTAATTTAACAATTTTTAGCTCAAATTTTGTTTGTTTGCTAAATATTTTGTAGGATACAACAATGCCCAAACTACAAACTGTGATGCACGTTGCAGAGCATCACCATATAGTGACGCCACTGCAATTTGAAACAATGATGTTCATTAAATGTACTACTGTCGATTTAAATATGGCAAAACCACTAGAATTTGAAACATCGATGTCGATTAATGCACTACCGCTGATTTAAATATGGTGACACTAATTTAATATAGAGGTATAAAAAATTTCAAAAGATGATGCCCAACTTCACTAGACCGGTGCCCCCAAAATTCAAAACGTGATGCTACTGTAAGGCAATGATGCTAGACAAAATCTCAATGCTATTGTGCTCTCTATTTCTACTACAGAATGACGCTCGTTTTCACTAGAGCGACGCCCAAACTTCAAACTACAACTCTATCATGTTGAGTGATGCCTAACTAGGGTAAGAAACTTTATGATCTTTTTTTTTACATGTGCTTTAATTTCCTTGATTTATCTGATCACTGATGTGCTTATGACTGTGTTCTAGGTGTTAGAATAACAAGGTTTTGTAGGTTGAAAGACATGGAGCTCAAGTGAATAAAGCCTTTTATTATCTTAAAATTTTGTGATTGTAACAAGCGTTTGATGCTTTGGGGCAATTATAACCCAAATTTTATGCTTTCTAATTTCTGCTTTAGGACACACTAAATTTCCATTGGGTTTAAAAAGAATGTTCAAACAGGATTAAAATTGAACCCTCATCTCATCATTGTTTTTTGGGTTTAAAACTAAACAAGGCAACTTCATATTTCAATTGGTGCTTAAAATGAACTCATCATTGCTTTGAAGGGTTAAAATTTACAACTATTTTCTATGTTTTGTGAATTTTAACATTGTTAGTGGATGCATATGCAATTCTCTCATTCCATTTGGCTACCTTGAGAAACAGAAACATTCCTTAACACTTTGCAAAATCACCTACATCTTTCAATTTGGATTAAAATAGAATCCCCTTGCAAGTGTGAGAAAAAGGCATAGTGTGTGTGCTCTCTGTGTTCATACAAATAAAGATGATCAAAATACAAATGTACTTCCTTGCTATTGTTTATCTTTAGAGGGCTTGCCTTGGTGGGAAAAAGTACTCACCCCAAGGAAACGACCCAAGCAGTAATAAGCTAATGCCAAGCTCTTCCAAATTGTGACATAAATGTGTGGTTGCAATAAAAATTGTGATGAATGGGAAGCCGTACATGATAGCTCTCCCCCAATATCTTTATCATGCATAAAGCCCTTGTTCTAAGGGTTGGGAGACCTCTTGATGAAGTTTATCATTGCACCCCCTAAACTGGAAGTCTTTATTAGAAACCCTTATTTAGAAGCCAAAAGTCCTTAATATTTGTTGGTGCAAGAATGATCATTTTGAAGCACAGTTGTACTATTCAATTGTTGAAACAGAAAAAAATCCTTTTCATGTCCAAATTTTAAGGATTTTGAGATTTGGTGATCTTGAGAAGTGTGTGTTGTGGAGGGGAGCCAGTGTCACCAAATCTCTAACTGTTCGCATTGTTTAGTGTTTGGAGAAATTTGAGTGGGGACTCAACAAATATAGCCATTTCAAACCTGGGTTTTAATGATCGTGAGTCGATTTAACACTTTGCTTGGTTCTAAAATGATGCAAAAACAAACGTTTACTATCTTCCTCAAAATTTCAAACACTTTGGCTTTAATATGGACCTCCTTAGTTAGCCTTGATATTACTGCTTGTCCAAAGGATTTATCCTTAGCGATTTCTAAATATCTTGACATTAATCTCAAATCCATATTTCCCAAAGAAAACATAGGTAATTATGGCTCTAATCTCATAATTTTCATGAAATGGACATTGTGAAAGTTATGATGTTTTTGACATAAACATTTAGTTTGGAAACATAATCAAGACAAGTGTTTGTAAAATCAATTGACTTAAGCAAAATAAATTGACAAATGAACCCCACATGACTATTTGGAGACCAACTACTCCTGTTGAACAACCTGATCTTCTAGGTGATATTATTCAACCAAACTTTGAACTCGTTAATGGAGAACAAACCGATCTCATTAACAGTTTGAGAAGCTTCACTTTTGAAACAAAAGAAACAAATACCTAGTAGAAAAACACAACAACCATTTTAGATGAAGAAGAGGAACAAGCTAATATTGAGGCTAGAAGGCCCACATTACCACCACTCGCGTGGCAATAAATATCTTCCTTTCTTCCATAAACTTGAATTGTTTCTACATGATCTCATGTAAAGTTAGGATCCCTAAAATAAAGTCTACAGGTTGTCATTTTTTGACTTAGGAATCTTATTCCAAAATATCTCAAGAAAAATCTTTTAAAACATCACAAGAATAGAGAAAAGTTGGTAGCAGATTTCTATAGACATGTTTCAAGAAATAGTCTAGAAATATATGCATTCTTTTGGAGTCAAAATCCTAGTCTTTTTCATGATATTGAACTCCTCTGAATGATCCATCACACAATCAAAATCCATAGGGGAAGATCTCCATCCCATCATTGCAAGCGTAGATATCGTAGTGCACAATTTAGTAGGAAGTGGGCTTCAATACTCTACCGCAATCGTTACCAGCTGTTAAAAAACTTTTATGATCGATCTAGGAGAATCCGAATAGGTCTAAGCATCCCCATTCATCCTCTCATCTAAATCAACATTCGTTTTTTAGGATTTGAACACTTTAGAGGTCTAGCATCATTCTCACTACTTTGGTCTTGTTGAAACAAAGAGTCACTTTAAAGTCAACATTGGGTCAAACATCTCACTTACCCCTTCATCAAAATTCATCTTTCACTTCATCCAACTTTTCCAAATTTTGAGTACACCAACACTTTGTGACTTAAACATCAAATCAAACCAACCATCTAACTTACCTATTTTGTATGTGAAATGCATCATTTTCCATGCATTTAGACAAGTTAATTATCATTTTGAACTAGTTTATCTTGAGGGTCAAGAGTCTACCCTAAAGATTTGCATGTTCATAAACATCCTTTATCCTAACATCAAAACATCAAGAGTAAGTCAAAAGTTTTTTCCCAAAATGGTTGTAAAGATCACTCTCCACATCATCCATCTTTTCATCCCCCACTATCAAAATTGCTCCCAAAATACTTAGAGCATCTCTTTTACCTAGATTTGAGTCAACTAGAGAGTTCAAACATCACAAATCACAACAAAACTCTCCCACAGGTGACACAACATTTATGGTAAAGACTAGATCACAACACAAGAGAATCATGGAGAAAACCAAAGTGAAATTCACCTCAAATGATCCAAATCCTTTAGAATTCAATCTAAGAAGTCAAGTTCCACCATCACAACAACCTTCATCCCCATCAGGACCATATGAGATAGAATATATCACAAACAACCCATTTGAACTCACTAGGGAGGAAATTATGGATCATCAAGCCTTTGAAAATGTAGCTCCTATCTCCCTAATGTTTGTGGCAAAAAAATTAACATAAGGTTTCACAACTCCATCATTAGGGATAAATCAAACCTACATTCCCAATATTGCAACAAGCCTTGCTAAGGACTTTGGACATGCTCTTTCATTTGAAAGCAGTACACTTGTGGGAACACTTGAAACCAATCCTCCATCTAACACAACCACTTGGACACCTCGCTTTGGTGCTCCTCCCATTCCTAAAGATCCTAAACAGATATACACACCTCTTGATCTTTATTACTCAACAACAACTTCAACATATCGAGGGCATCCTTCTTCATCTGCATCCATGAGTACCACACGTGTTCTTACCATTACACAAAGCAATGCAAATTAGGTATCTCAAAATGGTGCACAAGGGCATACTAATACCATACCACAAAATCAACCCTTGAAGCAAATAGGGACATCCTTACCCAATCCTCCAATGGGCTCTTCCATACCATTGGTTTCACAAAACACATACACACCATCCATCATCAATCCACCTCAAAACAATCCCTTGGTTATGAGTTTTGTCAATCCAGGAAGTACCTTGATCATGAATCCCTTGTTTACATCTTTGGCACAAGGAAATCCTCAAAACATGGGACAAGGAAATCCTTTTAATCAATGGACTAAAGGTCCTAATGTGTCATTTTCATCACAAAATTTAATGGCATCATCTTCATCCTTTCCCATAATTCCCTTTCTCATGCCAAATGAATCTAGACCTCAAACATACATTCCATCATCATCTACTAAATTACAAGGAATGTTAAATAAGGGAACCCTCTATCTCTCATCAACAATCCATTACCCACTCAAAACATCAATATCCATAATCCTTCACAGATGTCTCAACAACCAACTGATCCCACATTACAAGCACATGCATTAGCTTTACAACAAGCAAAACAAGCCTATCAATAGGCCCTAGTAGCACAACAACAACAAGAAGTAGCCTTAGCAACTCAGCAAGCAACCTTAGCACAAAAACAAAATCAAGCTCAACAAGCAACCTTAGCACAACAACAACATCAAGAACAACAAGCAGCCTTAGCACAACAATAAGTAGCCTTAGTAAAACAACAAGCCACACAACAACAACAACAGGCACAACAAGCAACTTTATTAGTACACCAACAACAACAACAAGCTCAACAACAAGCCTTACTAGCTCAATAGTATGCCCAACAACAACAACAAGGTTCTTATTATGCTCACTTGAACATTGTCAATCCAAATGCATTGGGAACATATACATCAATATCCCAATCACCTTCACAGAATCTCACACCACCATACACCCCATAAAACTCATTTGTCATCCCACCATATGTTCCTCCACCCAACTCGCAAGATGATCTAGCATTGCAATTTAAAGCACTCTCAAAAGAAATGCAAGACCTTCTCATGGGAAAGGTAAAGAAACCCCATACACAGAACTTGTGTCCTTATCCATTTGACCAAAACATAGCAATGGTACCATTCCCTCCTAGTTTTGAAATCCCCAAATTTGACAAATATAAATGGAGAGGAAGTTCTATGGACCATATCAAAGAATTTAACATCATGTGCATGGAGGTGGATTACAATGATTCTTATCTAATGTGCCTCTTCCCTCAAAGTTTATCAGGTCATGCTATGGATTCTTTTTATCATCTGCCTCTTGGTATCAAAACTTTTCAAGAAATTACTGACAAATTCATTGATCACTACTCCTTCAACCTTGACATGGACGTTAGTCTAGAAGAATTATACACTCTTAGACAAAATCAAGGGGAAATTTTTGCTAATTTCTTACAATGATGGAGACAAAGAGATAGTAAAAGAAAGTGGCCTCTTCTTGATGAACAACAAGTGGGAATCATCATAGCTAATCTAGATCCAAATCTGTCATTCCACTTGAAAATGCAGTGTATCACATCATATGACGAACTTATCCCTAGAGCCTTAACATTGAAAGAGCTCTAATCTCACAAGGAAATACTCAAGATTACAAAGACAATTATCCTTCAACTAGTTCAAATGAGAAACCTCCTGTCTGGGCTAAGAACAAAAATGTAACAAATGACTATGTGGTAGATGCTAAGGTCATACTAAGTGCTCCTAGGCCTAATAAAAATTAAGTTGCTAACATCCAACCAACTGTGCAACAAACAACACCTCCTCAGAATAATCACATCAATAACATCGACATGCAACAAAGTAGGTGGATGAAATGGTGAGACAAATAATAACATTCCCAACTTTCATTTCAGCATATGTCAGACATCAGGATATTCAAGATCTCAAGAACTCTGGATCTCAAGATCAACTATGAAATAAAAGTGGAAAAGCTAAGGATTACACAAACATGCAACATACCTATTCCAATGCAGTTGCCTCCTATGATAGCATCATTACTGTTGTCACCATCAAAGGGGCTAGTAAGGAATGTGGAGTCACCACACGACATGGAAAAATAATCAATCAAGGAGTCCCATCTCAATCTAGGACACAACCTACTTTTCTCACATCTAATCCTAGCAAGTACAATCTTCTGGATCAACTTAAGTAGACCCCCACAAAAATATTTATCTTAGAACTCTTAAGGTTATCCCCTGCACATAGGGAAATATTGGAGAAATCCTTTTTTGAGTCATTTGTTCCCAATAATATTGATATCGATTAGTTTCAAGCTATGGTAGGGCATATCACCAACCATCTTCTTACCTTCTCCGAGAAAGACCTACTGTCACAACCATCTCATAATTGTGCTTTACACCTTGAGGTTGTCATTCATAAAAACAAGGCTAAAAGAGTATTGGTAGATGGAGGTGTTGGTTTGAACATTTGTGCCTTACAGTTGATCAAAAATCTAGGCTATTCAAGAGATATTATTGAGAAGGCAAAGAGTACCACTATCAGGGCATATGATGACCAAGAATGGGTATCACAAGGAATCATTGCACTTCCAATCCAAGTGGGACCTCTTATTGTAGAAATTACATGCCAAGTGCTTGACCTTGATCTTACCTATAACATCTTGCTTGGTCAACCATGGATCCATGCACTAAAAGTTATAGCCTCGACCTATCATTAGTGTGTTAAGTTTCCTTTTGAAGGTAGAGAAATCACTATCCATGGAGAACCTGGGCCTTTTTACTACTGAAAAAGTCTTGAAGGTAAATTATATAAGATCCCCCAAATACCTAAGAATGATGAAGGTCCTACACCATCAAGCTCATTTATTGACCCATCATCCCTAGCCTCTACCTTAGCAACAAAAATTCCCATTGTGCAGAGCATACCCGACATCAAAGCAATGATCCAAGATGATGGTTGTGGAAAATACAAGCTATTAAAAGACACCTTTGTCTTAGGAGAGTTACCTATTTCTCCTCAATCTCATGGGAAACCCACATCTAGCACCAAATAACTTGAAACAATCAAGATGGCAACTACTACCTTCACCAAGTGGGGGGATTTGAACTAGGAAGATGTCAATGAGGAAGATATCTCTAAACTCCTCTATCAAGATGAAAGACCTATCCCTATTCTTCCCATGGAAGATGATAACAAAGGCCCACAACTCATGTAGAATTAGGGATACAACAAGAATGAAAAGCTAGGACAAAATGACAATGGTTTACTAGAACTCATCATTCTTAAGAAACGAATAAAGAATCTTGGCTTAGGTTGTCCTACTAGCAAGGTCACACTTATTTGAAAAGGTATTTCCACTAAACGAGTTGAGGCTTCCGCTTGGTTACCTACATTGCATGATACAACCTTAGATGACTTCCCCCTTGATGTTGTGAAACTATTTGAAAACAAAACCCTCTTTATGATATCCATAAAATCCCTTGTCCCAAGAAACCAACCAATTGAAATACAGCTAGTATACCCACAACTCATTAACATGGACCAACAAGGACCATTGATTCTAGATTTATTCAAAAATGATGAAGCGATCTCAAAATTCATGGACTCTATGACAACTTATCATGGGCAGATCACAAATCAGGCTTCGACATAGATCTCAACATAGTGGCATACTATGGGGTGATGATTGAATCCTTCAGTCGCAAAGTTAATGAAATGCAACTAACATGTAGATCCCTGAGTGAAAACCACATAGTGGCACTCTATGATCCTAAAATAGTGAAAACAAAGGACACATCTGATGGTGAAAACCTCTCTGAGGAACCCAAGGATGAGGGATTCAATATCCCCCTTAGTGCAATGCATCTAGAAAAGTTAGCAATGCTAGTAGAAAAGGCGAGTCCAGTCAATGTGGGAATAGAAGAAGCACCTAAAATTACCTTCTATGCTAAATCCTTGCTAGATGAAGAACAAAAGAACCTAGTAGCATTCCTCAAAGAACGAAGAGCTAACTTTGCATGGTCATAAATAGGTATACTAGGCCTTGATCCTGAAGTGGTTGTGCATCACTTAACAGTTTATCCTGAAGCCAAACTAATTAAGCAGAAATTAAGATGCATCCTTCGATAGCACTCTTGGTCAAATTAGAGTTACAAAAGCTTCTTGACATTAGATTTATCTGACCAATAGATTATCCTAAGTGGGTTTCAAACTTGGTACCAGTCTCAAAACCTATTAGGGGCATAAAAATCTATACTAACTTCAGATACCTAAACAAAGCATGCCCAAAGGATGATTTCCCTCTTCATAACATTGATCTCATTATGGACTTAATAGTTGGGCATGAAATGCTATCACTCATGGATGGTTTTTTGAGCTACAATCAGATCATAATCGCTAAGGAGGATCAACATAAAACTACATTCACTTTTCCATGGGGAACCTATTGTTGGAATGTGGTGCCATTTGTGTTAAAGAATGCACAAGCAACCTATTAAAGAGAAATGACCTCATCTTCCATGACATGGTCCACAAAATGGTTGGAGATTATGTGGATGATATTTTGGAAAAATAAAAGAAAAGAAGTGAGCACATACAAGTCTTAGGACCCATCTTTGACATATTGGAAGAATACAAAGTAAAGATAAATCCAAAAAAGTGTGTTTTTGGGGTAACATCAGGGAAACTTATAGTGTTCATCATTCACAAAGAGGGATAGAAATTGATCCAACAAAGGTAAAATCCATCCTAAACATGGAACCACTACAAACACTAAAGTAGATGAGAGCATTACAAGGAAAACTGCAGTCCATCAGAAGGTTTATAGCACAACTATTAGATAAAATCCACCCCTTTTTGAATCTTCTCCATAAAGGGATAACTTATAAGTGGGATGAAAAGTGTAATAAATATTTCAAGTAGATCAAAGATTATCTATTAACACCTCAAATGCTCATACAATCAATAGCAAACAAGCCACTAATCTTATACATCTCAACAACACCAACAACACTAGGAGCTCTTTTATCACAACATGATGAAAACGGAAATGAAAGAGCCATCTACTACATCAATAGAACCTTGGTGGGATACGATATGAACTATTCACCCATTGAAAAGGAATGCCTAGTAGTTATTTTTGCTTCACAAAAATTCAAGCACTACATGTTGTTGCATCAAATCAAGCTCATTGCAAAGATTGATCCATTAAAATACTTGTTATCTAAAGCAACTCTCACAGGATGAATGGCTAAATGGGTGATGATCTTAATAGAATTTGACATAGAGTATGTGGAGCGCAAGCCAATCGAAGGAAAAGAGAACTTAGACCAACTAGCAGAAGCACCCATCTATGTTGAGAACCCCTTAATATATGAATTGCCTAATGAATCAATGTTTCTTATTAATCTCATAGCTTAGTGGAAGATGCACTTTGATGGATCATTCACCCAACATGGATCTAGAGCAAGAATTATTTTTATCACCCCTCAAGGTGATTGTATCCAAAATTCATATAGGCTATCATTTCCTTGTACTAACAACATTGCTGAGTATGAAGCCCCAATCAAACATCTAAGGATAATAGTTCAGTGGTAGATTCAAGAGATGAAATTCTATGGAGACTCATAGTTGGTTATCAACCAAGTCAATGATGACTATCAAACTAAAGACAACAAGCTCACTCCTTATAAGAAGATGGTGGAGAATCTAAAAGATATCTTCATAGAAATAACTTTTGAGAAAATTCCTTGCATGAGAAATAGAGCAGCAGATGCCATGGCAACAATCAGATCACTATTAGACATGTTGAACAACATCCTCCAATGTGAATTCTTGGTAAAACAACTTCTCGTACCAACTTTTGAAATCCTTGAATCTGAATTCGTGTGTGTCATTGTTGGTCTTGGATCTCCATGGTATCATGAAATATTCACTTACCTAAGCAGAGGAATCCTCCCTTTTGATATCACCTCGAACCTTAAAAAAACCTTTATCAAAAAGGCATCCTGATTTGTTATCCTAGGTGATACCCTTTACTATCGAAGCATCGAAGGGACATTATTATGATGTCTTAACCAAGAGGAAGCCTTGACTAATTTAATAGAAGTAGATGATGGCATATGTGGGTCCCATTCTAGCGGTATAACATTAGCTAAGAAACTGTTGAGGACGGGGTATTATTGGCCAACCATGAAAAAAGAAGCTCATTAGTATGTGTGAAAGTGCATCCAATTTCAATAGCATGGGGATTTGATTCATGCTTCAACTCAAGAATTACAGCCAATGACCACACCATGGCCTTTTTCATAGTGGGGATTTGAACTCATAGGAAAAATCACCCCAACCTCATCCAATGGCCACAATTTTATCATTGTTAATGTTTCCAACATCGGTCTCCAGTTCTAGCGATCTCCTTGTTACAAGATAATAAATTAAATGATAGCTAAGGCTATTTAATTTATATAGCAATTGGATAATATCAAGATACAAGTCTTTAATATTAATGGTGATTGGTTATTAAAGAGACTCGAATTATGAAGAGACACGAATTTCTAAGACGGCCAACTTCTTTCTTATTATTATCACATCCTCTCAAAGAAGGCTGACTTATGATCTTGAAGAGATGCATCCTCTCTTGCCATCTTGTATATATACTCCTTCATTGTAACTCATTCATCATCGATTTCATTCATTGTTCTTGTCATTCTCTTCATTCCTACTTGCTACGAATTTATACAAGGCAGATTGAGTTATCTTAGTTTGACATTATTGAAGGCTATGAATTTCATCAGCAAATTTTCTCTATATATTTTTGTGTGTATCATAATCTTGGTGCTTGTACATAGGCCTTCATGTCGGCCTCTTGTAAGGAGATCATTTTTTTGATAATTCAATATATAAGTGATATATTGTTGCTGGGTTTTTCTCCGTCAAGAGGAGGGTTTTCCCAGGGTATCTATTGTGTTATTGTGTGTGAATTTTGAATTTTTTTTTGTACCTTAATCTGATCATAAAACTAACATGGTATCAGAGCGGGTGTGAAGAAGATCGTGATTATATTTCTTATTTATAGATACTCTTTATTCTCTTTCTCATTATTGTCTATCTTTATCTCTTCATCAATATGGTGAACGGTCTTAAGATTGAGGATATACTCGAGGGAGCATCAAATTTCACTTCATGGAGATTCAAAATTATGCTCACCTTGGAGGAAAATCAATTGGTTGAGTTTGTGTAGAGTAAAGTTCCCAAACCTACAGATGAGGAAGAGAAATTTCAATGGAGGAAGAAAGATATCAAGGCGAAGAAGATGCTAGTTGATTCCATGAAGGATCATATTGTTACTATCATCTCCAAGTTGAAGATAGAAAGAGACATGTTCAAAACCTTGGAGGAGATGTATGAAATCAACAATACTAGCTAGGCTCTTGCACTGAAGCAACAACTACATCATGTGAAGATGGAAAAAGGAGAAACTGTTATTGCTTACTTCATAAAGATTTTGGAGTTGAGAGATCAACTCTCTACAATTGGTCATGTAATAGATGAAAAGTACTTGACCATGCTTGCTCTTAATGGTCTTCATCATGGAAGTCTTTCATTCAAGGAATCATTGCAAGATCAAAGCTTCCCAAATTTGATCGATTGAGGGTGGATTGCATTCAAGAGGAGTCTAAATTGGATGCTAGAGGAATTGGTCAAATCTCTACTAATGAAGACATTCATGTTCTCGCCTCTCAATCCTCAAAGAAGAAAGGAAAAAATAGGAAGAAAGGACACTTCAAGAGGAATCAAGATAAAGGAGCTAATGATGCTCCTGTATTCAAGAAGAAGAGGGACCTATCCAAATTCCAATGCTTTAGATGTGATAAGTATGGTCACTTTGCTAAGAATTTTCCAACCAGGCCTAAGCAACAGACCACCATTGTAGATGTTGATGATGCCTCTCCACAAAGGGACTGATGTGAATACTTGTTCTATTCAGCATTGTCAAGCAATGTACCTACCAAAACTAGCACTTGGCTGATTGATAGTGGTGCCTCTTGACACATCATTGGTTTTAGGGAGTATTTATCAAGCTTGGTGGAGAGAGATTCTACTGAACAAGTAATTAAATTGGAGATGATTATAGTTACTCAATGAAAGGAATTGGGACTGCCACTCTCCACTTGGATTCCAACATTACCCTGTAGTTGAATGATGTTTTTTATGTTCCAGGCATCAAGCGTAACCTTGTTTCCATTTTACCCTTGGAAAAAAAAGGATACCAAGTTGCCTTCTCTAAAGTAAAATTTCTTGTGTGGATGAAGAATTCCAACTTCAAGACTGCTTGGGTGATTGGAGTTAGACATGAGAGCCTCTATAGGCTATGCACTCATCCATTTCAGGAATTAGTACATGATTCTTCAAGCTTGTGTGATCTTTGGCATTGAAGATTGGATCACCTACACTTTTGAGCTCTACCTATCATGGAGAAGATGGTCACAAGCCTTCCAAAGTTCAACCAGGAGCATGAAGGTATTTGCAGAGGCTACGCTTTGGGTAAGAATACTAAATGCCCATTTCATCGTAGAGAAAATAGATCCAAATGTATTCTAGATCTCATTCATTCTGATTTATGTGGTCCAATCTTTGTTGCTTCTTCGAGTGGTTTCTTATATTACATTCTTTTCATTGATGACTACTCTAGAAATACTTGGATTTATTTCTTGAAATTTAAAGAATCTGAGGAGGTATTAGAAAGGTTCAAGGAATTCAAAGCTCAGGTGGAGAATTTTTTTGAGAAGAGGATCAAAGTCCTGAGATCCAATAATGGAGGAGAGTACACTTCTAACAACTTTCAAAAATATTGCATTGAAGCTGGGATTAAGAGGGAGGTGATTGTCCCTTATAATCCTCAACAGAACAGTGTTGTAGAGAGGAAGAATAGATCAATCGTGGAAGCAGCAAAAGCCATGATTCATGATTAGGATCTGCAAACCTTCCCATGGATAGAAGCATCTAGGATAGTAGTCTATGTTCATAATAGAATTCCTCACCAAATCCTAGAGAACATGAATCCTAAAGAAGCCTTTACTAGGAAGAAGCTAGAGGTGAGTCATTTGAGGATCTTTGGATGTCCAGTTTATGTTCATATTCTGAAGGAAAAGAGAACAAAGTTGGAGCCTTCTAGAAAGAAGGGAATATTTTTGGGCTACAGTGAGACATCAAAATCCTATAGGATATACATTCCAGGTCAGAAGTTGATTGAGATCAGCAAAGATGTCACATTTGAGGAAGATGTTGCATTCAAAAGATCCAAGGGCACTCACATGGAGATTGATAGTGAAGAGTCTCCTCAGGATATGTAAGTTGACCATACTCCTGAGATTCAGAGGGAGACTTCAGAACCGAAGGAAGATGATGATCCAGTTGAGCCCTTGGAACCTACTGATGGGCCTACCAATATTTTGATTGGGATAAAATGACCTCTCTAGGCTAGGAAAACAATGCAGAGGAAAAAAGGTTTGCAACACCAAGAGTGTTGGAAAATGTGCCTCAATCTTACTGGCATGTAAACTCCTAAAAGAGAAAAGTCAGTGAGACCCTCTAGAAGTCTTACCGACTAGCAGCAGTATTTTTATCATTTGAAGTGCTCAAGTCACTGAGACTTTGCTTTTCTCTTGCCAACATGAGTCATCGGCAAGACATATCGAATGCTGTGATAGTTTCCAACTCATTCTGCCTAAGCAGATCTCTTGTTGACGGGTTGATTTCTAATGATTATCGGGGAGACTTGTGGTGATAGAAGTGTTCGGGGAGAGGCTTGAACTTTTGAAAAGACTCAATCCGATAGTGTATGTCTCATCGATGGTTATTCACAAGGATGTCATCGGGGAGAATCTTGGCTGATAGGTTTGTGCTTGGTAAGAACAATTTTTGATGGATGTGATCTCGGCGACAGGTTGGTGCATTTGATATAACCTCTTGGTGATAGCAGTGGTCTCTTCAATTGTTCTATGCTCGGTCTGATGTCTTGCCGATAGCAATGGTCTTGCCAATAGAGCTACATGAGTTAAATGTCGATGTGACCTCTTAGCGATAAGGTTTCTCTCACCGACAGGCAGGTGTTTTTGGTGAGAACTCTTTCCAATAGCACTTGTCTCGCCAATAGATCTACACAGGATGATTTTTTGTTCGGTATGATCTCTCACCGATAGCGATGGTCTGGCCGATGCTTTTGCAGTGGATATTGATATGATGTCTTAGTGATGGTGGTGACTCTGAGTGATAATGACAGTCGGGCATTGTGGCATCGAGGAGACACGGCCTAGTGTCTCACCAACATGCAACATAGTTTGAACGCCTTGACTGAATGACTATCCTATGTGGTTTGTCTTCGGCCAATCAGAGAAGCAGAATGTAAACTGCTAGCAGTTGGACTATTGCGGTCGTTCCTATGAGGAAGATCAACAGACTGTGAACGACATGAATATACTCTGTAATCAAATATGATGATAGATTCGATGAATAATTTGATGTGTGATCAGTGTGTATGAATTCAATTCAGAGAGCATTGTAACTGGGATGTTATGTACAAGATTGATCAGGAAATTATGTTGTTGTAAATTGACATCAGAAAGTGAAGCATGTACTCTATATGTAATTTGCTTATTGTAATACAAAGGGGTTTTTCTTGGTGTGGTGGGTTTTTCTCCCATAAGAGTTTTCCCACATAAATCTGGTGTTCATCTATGTATTTTCATTTCTCTGTTTCTATTATTTCTTTCATGAGTATCTAAATTGAATTGTAATTGTAAACTTTAATGTCACCTCTGTATTCTTCCTTGAGGTTTTGACATTAGGATATTTTTTTCTGCACCTAAGATTTCCTTACAAGTGGTATCAGAGCCTGGCTAGTTATGTTATCCTTGTGGGTACGTTGGGTTTTTTGTGTCAATTCTATTCAGTGGGAGTCCTATAGAAGTTTGGTAATTCAAATTATAGATTAAGATGGCAAGCATATGGAAAGATTGAATTTAGGAAATTCAATGTGAGTAATTTTGAGTTGTGGAAACTTAGAATGGAAGATACATTGGTTGATCATGATCTTTGGCTTGTTGTGTCTAGAATGGAAACCTGGGGCATGAAGCAGAAGAGTTGGGACCTTGCGGATCAAAATCAAAGGGTTGATAAAAGGCTCT